>JAPKLW010004990.1:0-16704 GCA_026898455.1 Plectranthus barbatus
TTTTTTAATAATGTAATATTCCTATTTTAAATAAATTTAAATATTTATTACACATTATGTAGTATTATGTAATTAAATTCATACTCCACAATAATGTGTGTGTGTATATATATATATACAAAAGAGAAAATACAATTATACTCCAATTAATTTGATTTCATGTTCCCAACAAGTAAATATCATTCACCAACAATAAAGCATAACATGAGGAATTAAATCAAGTATGCCCCAGATAATATAATTCATGGATTTAAACACCTCAAATAAATATATAATAAATTTTGATTTGTTCCCCCAATATTTAAAACCGAGATTAATATCTCCCAATCACAACCCCTAATCTTCAATCTCTCAAATCAAGTTTAATTAAATAATTGTATGATAAAAGAATATTATTTCTCATTCGAGAATGATGCATGCTCAACTCTGAACTCAATTAAATATAAGGGAAGTATTTAAATTAGGGTAATTATAAATACAACCACCATTTTTCTCAATGTAGCCCCTTATTTAACATAAATAAAAAATATAATATAAACTTACTATTTTACCCTCAACTTGAATTATTTATTAAGAAACTAGTAATAGCTCCAGTCTTCATATAGCCCCTTCGAATAAGAGAGGAGATTGTACGTCTACATCCCCTCGTTCACAACGATATTGACATAAAAACATTTAACATGTAAGTTAAGATACTGCCTGAATTTCACATGAATTACTCTAGTATAATTTTAATTTATTTACAAGAATTGGTTGCTTCATAAGTCACCAAAACGAAGGAAAAGATAAGAATTCAAAAAATTAAATATGAAAGAATTTAGTTCCCGAGTTTACTATTAACATCGAGGTGTTGAAGAGTTCAACCCTGTAGAATTCAATATGCCTGACTAACAGAATATTGTTAAACAGAATGTCACAGAAGTCAAAGTTTGACACATTCAAAGTTTAACATGCAGCGGAAATTTAACGCAGACACAAAGAATTATTTTTCACGAGTCTAGAGTTTCTAAACTCGCGAGAGCCTCACGGCCAAAAACAAATTTCACTATAATAATGAAGTTTAGACAGCAAAATCGAAATAATAAATATCCAAACCTCTTCTCGGTCCACTCCCTCGAAGAAACTTGAATTTACGTAGAAGTAGAGACTACAACTATGAACAAACCGTATTTACGAACTAACGATTCAATCCTCAAAACTCCTCTACCGTTGGATTCTCTCTCCGAAGGTAATCCTTCTTCGGCTTGAATGGCTTCGCTAGCTAAACGAATGGGTAACGCTTGTTGAAAGGTGGGAACGCCTTGTATAATATATCTTGATGAATAATGTAGGTCGTCCAACTTGAATCTTCATCCCAGCAACCTTCATATAGATGTAGATGAGTGTAGCCTCATGCTAGATATGTATCTTTTCATATATATCTCAACTGCAAATACTAGACAAAGATAGGTGAAAGATATATATGAAAGATATGAAAGATTTATATCTATCTCTAAAGATTAGGAAGTAAATCTATTCAAATATATCCAAAAATCAAATTCTATTCGTTCTCAAATCTCTATAAAATGTATATCTATCTTAGAATAAATTGAATTCATGAAAATAATTAAATACAAAAAAATAAGGAATGATAAGATTTACTCAGCAAAGTCTAACACGTAAATGTTAAACATTTATAGGTGTTAAACATAATCATTGACTCAGTCAATTCTAACGCCACCAATGTTAAACATAGATGTGTTATACTTTGCATCTTCAAAATATATTCAAATTAATTATTTAAAAAATGTTGTTGCAACATGTTTGACTTCGGACATGGAAAATGTCACCGTCTTACACTTTGTCGCCTGAATGTATGAAGAGGGAAGGAGGAGGTCTAATCACAGTTGCCACTTTGTTGCATTCTCATTTGTGGTTGTGATTTTAAATGCATCTTGAACAGAGTTATGGCTGCATACTGTGTCTGTTGTAGAGTAAAAAATTTGGAGAAGACTGAGGTGACGCCATCCATATTAATAGAATTAACAAATATGTCAATGATGATTAAGGAGCCGCGTACATTTTTTAAGATACTTACCGTAAAAGAATTAGGCGATAGTGGCTATGAAAAATTAGGGTTTTGAGGATATAATAGTAAAATTATATAATGATTTTTATTTTTTTTAAATAAGGGGGCTAAGTTGAGAAAAATAGTGGCTGTGATTAGAAGTACCCTTTAAATTATAATACTTACTCAATCTTAATCATTAAGGTCAAGCTAGGGGTGAGTATTCGGTTATTCGGTGCGGTTATTGCGCGTAAAATAACCGAACCGAAATAACCAAAATTAAAATGAAAGAAACCGAACCGAACCGAATTATTGAAATAACCGAACCGAAATTTTAAACTCGGTTTTCGATTTTTTTTCGGTAATTCGGTTATAACCGAAATTATTACTTTGTAAATTAAAAATCAATAAAAATCAATAAAAATCAAAATTATTATTATTAAAAAAATAATTATATATATATATATATAAATTAATAAAAAATGAAAAATCAATGAAAATCAAAATTATTATCTAAAAATAATAATAATATATATTATTGAAAATAATAATAATAATATATATTATTTTGGTTAATTCGGTTATTACGGTTCCAAAAAAAATAACCGAACCGAACCGAAAACCGAAATAACCGAACCGAAATAACCAAAATTTATTCGGTTCGGCTCGTTTTTTGGTTTTTTTGCTCACCCCTAGGTCAAGCTAGACATAAATATTAGTTTATGAGATTCCTATGGAGTTGCCTCGAAATAAATATGTAAGTCGAGAAAATTCTATTATTGCATTTTTCTTCCAAGACTCGGATAACTTTCCACAATTTAAAGTTATACAATGGTAGCGCAATGATTTAAAATAATACAAAAATAAATTAATAGCTAAAGAGAGCGATGAAATTTTTTTTAGGGTGTTACAGGCTCGATACCCAAGAATCACATATTTTAATTTAATCAAGATGTTATAAGTAGTTTACTAAAAAAAAAGCTAAATACATAGTATTTAAAGATATATGCAATATATTAAATATCATGTGTGTTAATCTTAACTAGTTTTCTGCCCGCGCGTTGTGCGGCGTATATGTATTATTTGTATTGTATTACCATTTAAGTTCTAAATAATTTTTATAAAATGATTATTATGAAAATAAATGAGTATTATAATATATATATATATATATATATATATATATAGGGGCTGATCTGGTGAGAATAGCCCTTATCATGAGAAATGAGAATAAATCTCGTCCATAGATTTGCCAACATCAACGATCCAGATTACATAAGAGCTTTAACAAAAAACGCGGCATAATATCCTCATTTTACTTCATTTAAGGGCAACATAGTCATTACGAACGTACAGGGCGCAAGAGTTGTGTTTTGTTCATTTTATGTATTATATACTTCATTTTATCTTACTTATACTTCATTTTATCTCAATTGCAAATCATTATAAAATAAATTCGATTCGAATTTTGATGTTACAGGTGACATGCATTTTATCTTAGCAGTTCTTCATTATATCTTAGTTATTCTTCATTTTATCTCAATTGTGATTCATTATAAAATAAATTCGATGTGAATTTTGATGTTATATATGACATGCATTTTATCTTAGCAGTTCTTCATTATATCTTAGTCATTCTTCATTTTATCTCAATTGTTGCTCATTATAAAATAAATTAAATAAAAATAAAATTAATTTTTTGGAAAAAAATGATTTCAATTCTCTTCATTTTATTTCCTATATACATCATTAAATTAAAAAAATCAAATTTTTAGAAACAGTTCTCTTCATTTTATATCCTCTATAAGTCATTAAATGGAAATATTAAATTAAATAAAAATAAAATCAATTTTTCGGAAAAAGTATTTAAGTTCTCTTTATTTTATCTCCTATATACATCATTCAAAGAAAAAAATCAAATTTTTAGAAACATTTCTCTTAATTTTATCTCCTCTATACTTTATTAAATGAGAAAAATTAAATTAAATAAAAATAAAATTAATTTTTCAGAAGAATATGTTAAGTTTATTTTATCTATTTAAAACTTCATTAAATTAGAAAATTCAATTAAATAATAATAAAATTTAATTTAATTTTAGAGTATTAGATGACTCAACAATGCAATCGAAATCTTGTGAAAAATAAAAGAGAAAAGGAATTACAGATCCAAATATGTAATAATGAAGTTCGCGGAGGATAAAATGAAAATAGAAATGATTTGAGGGAGATACCATCAGGTTAAATGACAATGATACCCTTAAATATGTAATAATGAAGTTCGCGGAGGATAAAATGAAAACGGAAATTATTAAAGCATGACCGCAGATCTTGTGAAATCAAAGGCTGAGATTTATTCTCATTTCTTACATTAACATCTATTCTCATATGATCTAACCTCTATATATATATATATATATATATATATGAAATATTCACTATAGAAACGTAAAATAATAATAGACACGTAAATAATGAATCTTCTAACACATGATAAAATGCTTATGCATGAAAGATGATTTTGAATAAAAGAAACTCAGTACATAATAGAATAACTAATCTGCTTATCATTAGTAATAAAATTAATACTTGATAAAATAAAACAATGAAGATAACACATTGATTTGAAATATAACGTATGAATTGCAACATGTAAAATTATAAATTCTGAAAAATTTCTTTGTACACAACATTTGATATTTTTTACAAACTTCAGTTGTCTTAGTCACATATCAAGATTTTCAATCCGTCACAACTTGCGACCCTGGACACAGCAACATACAATTGTCCATGTGCAAATACCGGTTTGTTGAGTAAAATCCGCACATGCGATAGTGATTGTCCTTGACTCTTGCTTATGGTCAAGACATAAGAAACCGGAATTGAGAATTATCTATGCTGAAACTTGAATGGAATTCGAGGATCAGATGAGTAAAATCCGCACATGCGATAGTGACTGTCCTTGACTCTTGCTTATGGTCATGACATAAGAAACCGGAATTGAGAATTGTCTACGCTGAAACTTGAATGGAATTCGAGGATCAGATGGTATGGTATGATAGTCATGCTCGGAATAAAAACTTTTTCACCAATATTTCTTCAAATTTGTCGTCATGAAGGCGACTATGTCAATTTATGTCCGAAAATGTATTCTTCACGGTCATCTCCTGTAGCAGTTCCAAAAAAAAAAGAAGAAGAAGAAAAAAAGAAAAGAGATTCTTTTATTTTATTAAGAAAAAAATATATATCATATGTGATTATATCTTATAAGTCACACCATAGAACATTTAATTATTAAATATGAAAATAAATTTACTTTTAGATATATTCTTCTAGATATGGAATTATTGTACTAAAAATTAAATATATCCTTGGAGAAGATAATTTCATATCTTTTAAAAATTTAGTTAGAATTATCCCTAAAATAACCATATCATATCTTTTAAAATATTTTCTTATCATTTAAACCATAATTTAATGAGTTGGTCTCCTGAGAGACGGTCTCACTATTTTTTTATTGTGAGACGGACCTTAATACATCATTTCAATATGTTAAATACATCATTTTATTTTTAAGAATTACATTATTTGCAACAAAGAAATACATCGTTTGCAATAAAGAAATATATCATTTCATTAAACTCATGTCACAATAAAAATGGTGAAACATCATTTGCAATAAATAAATACATCATTTCATTAAATTCGTCTCACAATAAAAATAATGAGATCGTCTCATCTGAGACTTTGCCTAATTTAATTAGTATAAATAGACCCCTTAATTCATAATATTTCTCATTCAAAAATCTATATCTATATATATATTAAAGTAAGGCCGGAGACAAAATAAGGTAAGTTTGAGTTGCATTAATTATTTATTAATTAACTGGTTAGTTCCTTAATTAATAAATGAAATATTCTATAATTATAAATAGTAATTATACACTTCTTTATTTACATTAACATTTATGATTTAATCTATAATTGATATTTATAATTAATATATGACAAGTTTATATATTAGTGAATATCCAATTAAAGATAGATCATATCTCAATAAATATGAATACTAAGATTATATTTATTAGTTAAGAACAACAGTTGTGTACAAATAGTTTTTGTATAAATTATTTACTTTTCTCTTTCAATAAAATATTTTGCTTTATTATTTAAGAATAAATTATATTCCAATACATACTTATAATTATGTTTGTGTAAATGATATTTATTTTATTATAAATATGTACTTATTTCTTGAATATGTATCAACTCAAAATTAAATTATGATATTCATGGAGAAAAATGAATTATGATTGAGTTTAGAATAAATGTTGATACTAATCGTAAATGTCAATTATTTATTTAACAAAATTCTATTTTAACTAATCTAATATATTTGGTACATTTATGTATTAATGTATCAAAATATTTTTTCTCTTTAATTATTTTCAATTAAATTATATCAAATCTCAATAAAAATCAATTAGAATATTATATTTATTAATTAAGGAAATATATTCATGTAGAAAAATTAAAAAAATACAGAATCATTCATTAAAAAATCTTATATGAATTAAATCTAAATTACATCAATTTATCGTAGTTAATTAATGAATAACTACCATCAAATTTTAGTTTTAAAATTTAAACAATATATAAATATTATTAAAGCATGTGATTATAAATCAAAATATCACTCAAGTGGTCACAAACAATTTGATAGATTAAAATTTTAAAAATAATACTGTAAAAAAAAAAAGAAGCAAAGCATGTAGATAAAGGTTTTGTATTCCTTGAAATAAAAGAGCATGTTTCTATTTTATTTTGAAAAATATAAAAATTGGATCCAATTTCAAATTATTCCTTTTGATATGAAAATTTTCAAATAATCACAAGAAAATAAGGCAGCTAATATGTAGTGTTATTCTTATTTCTTTAAATTTAAAAAAATCATATTTGATGAAATTAAGTATATTTCATTTTATTAATATACATTATATTTAAATATATATAGATTATCGTACATCATTTTTTTCCTACAAAAGTGAGCATATAAATGGTATTTCATTATTTATATTTAATTGATATCAAGAATTAGGTTAATTATACTGAATACTATAACTAAACAAGCAGATTAAAATATTAATACTCGGTTTTTTTTTACCTATTTTTCAATTAAATATATAAGTGTAACTCTTGAAATATTGATGATATTATTAGTTTCTAACCATGGCCAAAATAATTAAATTCTAGATCATATGTCATTATATTGACATTATGAATATGAACACCTTATACTATCATTTATTAAAAAATTATAAAATAAGATTTGATAAATTAATAAAAATAAATAAAATGGGTATCAATATAATATTACTTATTCACAGGGGCGAAGACAACATATGGTTAGGGGGGCAGCGCCCCACGAGCTGAAATCTTTTTTTTACTTATATTTTTTAAAAAAATTATAAGGATCGATCCACGAGATTTAGTCGAGCCTCTATATTAGGGGTGTACATGGTTTGGTCGAAACCGGCCAAACCGGCCAAACTGAAATGATTTGGTCGGTTTGGCCGGTTTGACAAGTGCAAAAATGGGTCGGCCGGACCGTAAGTTTCAAACCGTATTAATTGGTTTGGTCCATGGTTTGAGTAGAGAAACCAGCCGTTTGGACCCGACCGGACAACAATAAATATTTAGATTATATTTTATACTAAAAGTGTAAATATAGTACATTTAGTATAGCGGTTCTATCTAGATTTTAGTTTTTAAGAGGTATGAGTTCAAATTCTCTATACAACATAATATAATTTTTATTTTTCTCATATATTTTTATTTATTTTTTAAAATCTAAAATAAAACCTAAACTATCAAATATTTCAATCTCATTATAATTCTTTTTCTACATTTTATTTATTTTTTTAAATCTAAAATAAATCTTAAACTATCCAATATTCCAATCTCACAATTTTACTCAAATGTCTCTCTTTACCCTTATTGTCTTCTCTATTCTTTGGGCAAGCTTCATCATTATCGTATCTTATTAATTTTACCATACTATTATTTTTGAGAATGTGATATGAACTATTTTTTTTTATGTCATTAATTGTTTGTTTTTATTAAGATTGTCTCGTACATTGTGGATGAGAACCACTATTAGTTTTTTTTAATTTATCAAATAAATTGTAGCTAAAAATATGAGATTTTTCTACGTTTTGACTTAATCATTAACGTCGTATTTCAAACCGTTAAACCGGCCAAACCAAACCGTTTTATTTGGTTTGGTTTGGTTTGGTTTGAAATATTAATTTGGCCGGTTTGGTTTGAGAATTTTTCAAACCGTATTATTTGATTTGGTCCATACTTCAACCCTCAAACCGGCCAAACCGGACCGTGTACACTCCTACTCTATATTCCTTTGAATCAGTATTCATCCCTTTTTATATATGCTACAGAAATAATGGATCATTTTATATTGTATTTCAAATTACTATATATAAATTAATAGTTAATATATTTTTAAAATTAATATTATTTAAGTTTAAATAAAATATCAAATAAATATTATTTTAATACAAATAATTAATATTCCCACGCATCGCGTGGGTAGCAATAATAGTCTATATATATATTAAAGTAAGGCCGGATAGAATTTATGGTAATATTGAATTACATTAATTGTTAACTAATGAAGTGCTTAGTTCATTAATTATTGAGTTAATAATTCTATATATATAGATATTATATTATATGATTAGGTTTTTTAATCGGTCCATATAAGGAAAATATTGCAATAGGTAATTAATAATTTATTTGATATTTTAGTAATAAATCTATAATGTCTATTGAAAAGATATTAATTAAAATAATAATTATTTCAAAACATAGAAAATAAAATTATGTGATTTTATAATAATACATTCATTGGAGCACAAATAAATTAGATTTAAAAAAAAAATTATATTTATCTAATCATTATCCTTTGATGAAAAACAATAACGTTATTTTATAAAATTACGTAAAATATATTTTTTCTAATAATTATAAATTAGATAAGATAATTAGGAAATCTTATGAATTCAATATTTATATGAAATCCTTTAATATATAAATCCAATCCAAAATTAATAATATTAAACCATTAATATATTTATTTGTATTAATTTTTAAATCTTAGATATTAAATAAGAAAAAAATTCATATATATTGTCATTATTAGTATATTAATTCTTGCTATATTTATAAGTTTTAGCTAATAAATTTAAAATAAAAAATTTAAAATATCAATTAAAAGAGATTACAATTGATTTGATTATTCCAAATTTAACTGATTTTACATATATAAAAATAGATTGAATACATAATTCTATTAATTAAGGAAATGATTTAATATGATTTTACATTAGTTAATCAAATTAAACACAATTCTTAAACTATGGAAGAAATGATCAAACTTTAAACCTTCTATTGTTCTATTAATTCACACTGTAAATATGAGTTTCCTATTTACAATTTCATTAGCTCTATATTTTCTCTCAAATGAAAAATCAAGTTGTGTTTATTTGTTTAGTTTAGTCTCTCTCTCTCTCTCTCTTTTGTTATTATTGTAAATCATATTATTTAGTTTTAAATTGAGATTCAGTCAAAAGAATGAGGAAATTGTTTTGTTCAAATAATGAATAGAGTATTTTGTAAGGATGAAGATAAAAGTAAGGGTATGCGTATTTGCGTGAAATTTCACATTTCAATGCGAGATCAACACACCAATTATAATTTGCATTTTATGATTTATAATATTCAGATTTTGTTATCTTATTATGGTGAAGAATAAAATCACTGCACTTTGCACTTTTGTTTTCATATTTTGAGTTTTTATGCAACTTTGTTATCCATATGATTAGTTTCACTAATATGCCAACGTATTAATGTGGCAATATAATAAATGTATTAAGGATGAAATAATAACTAAAAATAACTAAGAATACTAAATAAAATAATAACTAAAAATATTAAATGAAATCAAAAAGTAGTAAAAATATAATAAGAATAATAATAAATGATTATGTAAGATAAAAAAGTATAATAATTTGATTTCTTAAATTAATTTAATCATAAAAACTATTAAAATGTAATAAAAGTCTATTAAAAGGAATATTAATTTACTTCCTCGAATAATTTGCACATATCTATAGAAAGTTTCCACCACATATAGAAAGCTGATAAAATTACTAATTTAAAATATTAATTAACAAAAAAATTATAAAAATATATGTATTAAGGACAAAATAATTACAAATTATTATCAACTCATAAAGCAGATTGATTGCATAATTTATATTAATTAAGGAAATGATATTTACATAAATACCAACTTATAAATATCATTTATATAATTAATGAAATATATCACTTGAATACTAAGAAAATGTATCAGAAATATTATCATTATTAATTATTAAATAAAATTATAAATATTAAAAGAAATCACAAAGTGGTCTCAAACATAAATATTATAGAAAAAAATAAATAATTTTATGAGAGTACAGTCACCGAACCATATTTTTTAAACACGACACATAATTTGAGATATAATTTAATAATATATTTAATTCTTTATTATATACAGGGGCGGAGGCAATATGGGTAAGGGGTGGTTGCCCCACGAACTCAAAACTCTTTTAGTTATATTTTTAATAAAAAATAATAATAAGGAACGACCCCAAGAGATGTCATTGAACTCCCACGATTTATCGAATATAAATCCACTCCTGCTTATACATACTATATAAATAGTGAATTATTTTATATTGTATGTCATTATAAAAATATATATAGTTAATATATTTTAAAAATTAATATTATTTTAGTTTAAATAAAATAAATGAATATTATTTCAATATAAAAGTTCCCACGCATCGCGTGGGGAGCAATACTAGTATATATTAAAACAATATCGGAGATAAAATATGGTAAGTTTGAGATGTATTAATTGTTCATTAAATAAATGTTTAGTTCATTAATTAATAAGTAAAACATTCTATAATTATAAATATCATTTATATACTTCTTTGTTTATAATTAACATTTATGATTGAATCTATAAATAATATTTATAAATAAAGAAATTATATTTATCTATTTGATAAGTTTCAATTAAAGGTATATCAAATCTCATAAAAATAAATTAGTAGATTATATTTATTAGTTAAGAAAACAATATTTATGTAAAAAAGATTTATGTACGAAACTTTTATTTATTTTCAGTTAAATATTTTGCTTTATTATTTTATAATAAAATATATTTTAATACATCATTATAATTGTGTTTATGTCAATGCTTTTAATTTTTTATAAGTCTGTAATTATTTCTTGAATGGGGAGCAATTCAAATTTAAATTATAATATTCTTTAAAAAATTATTTATGATTGGATTTACCATGTGGATACACTACTAATCATAAATATCAATTATTTCCTTAACAAAATTATATTTTAAGTAATTTATGATATATATGGAAGTTTTTCTATTAATGTATCAAACTTTTTTCTCTTTAATCATTTCAAGTTAAATTATATTAAATCTCAATAAAAATCAATTAGGAGATTATATTGATTAATTAAGGAAACAATATTCATATATAAATATATTAAGATTATTCTTCCCTTAATTAATAAATATAATTCCCTAAACAGTTTTTATAGATTTGATACATATTTAATATAGAAATGATTTAATAAACATGACTAAAATTGAACAAATTTAATTATGATACTTTTATTTTTATATTTCCAAACACAAATATCAAAATAATTGGAAATCAAATCAAATACAATCATTTAAAAATGGTAGAATATAATCAAATTTGGACCTTTTTTATTATATTGGCACTATAAATACGAGTAACCTATTTACACTTTCACCAGTTCTATATTTTCTCTAATGAGAAATTTAATTATGCTTTTCTTTTGCTTAGTTTAGTCTTCTTCTTTTTTTTTTTTCTTTTTTTTCTTGTAGATCTTATTATTTGGTCTCGAATTGAGATTTAGATAATGATCGAATAATTTGTAAGAATATAGACAAATGTAAAGAAATGCATGTTGCTCAAGTTTTACATGTAAATGCAATATCAACACCAAATGTAATTTGCATTGTATGATTCATTATATTTCATTTTTTTTTCCTATTATGAAAAGGGTAATTCTAAACACAGCCACAATTTTACTCCATATAGCCCCTTTATTATTTAATAATAAAATTATTATTGTACATTACTATTATACCCTTATTTCTAAACTAGTTGTTTTTTAACATAACATCATTTAAAAAGTAAAATTATTATTTAATATTTCTTAATGGCCCTCGTATTCCCCTGCTAATTCTCTACATCTCTTCAAGAGCCACGATTGAAAACACGCATTCCGCCATGACTGCAAACAAGAGGAAGATTTTTGTTTATGTATAAATAAAATTGTGCAAATTCTTTAATGATTGAAGATTATATCGGAATTAGAAGTGTAAAGGTGCATAAACGATACCTTACTCTATCAAATGATTCCTCTCGTCAAATTCTTAAGAAACCAAAAAAAATAAGTCTCGTTTTGATTTTGCAAGATTTGCACAAAACCGCAATTACTGCGTACGAGATCGCAAACCTCATTAAAAAAAATATATGGATCGATTCAGAACAACGCTCTCTCACCAAAGGTGAGTTGATTTCTCAGGGGCTGCAGTTTTCATTAGTAGTCCGTCGCTATGCTTTTTACAAATTTAAGTGAATAAGGTTGTGTTAATTAATATAATTTCTAATTTGTTACTAAAATTTTAGATTTGGCTATAAGGGTAAAATTGTATTATTAAGTAATATATTTATTTCTTAAAAATAGAAGAGTTATGTTGAGCAAAATGGTGGCTGCATTTAGAATTACCTTTATGAAAATTGATGCCAAATAAATTCTCTATGTTTTGGTCATTTTCTTTTGTATTTTGAGTTTGTATACAACTTTCTTATCTATATGATACAATAAAATTAATTTAAAAACTCTTTTACACAAAATAAAAATTAGATGTAGATGTTGATGCTTTAGCTGGTATAATTATTTTTTTTTGTTTAATTATAATAGAGTTTATCAAACTTGAATAAATTTTTGTATTGGAAGTATTAGGAATGAATAAAAAATGGTGTTTGTTTTGTATCAACGTTAAGCATCTTTGTGGGTTGTAACATGTTTAATATTTATTTTAAGTTCATAAAAAGTAATGCATCTAAAATCGCCAACATGTAGACATAAATTTATTGATATGTTTTATACAAATAATCAATTATGGTAATATTGGTACTATGAAAATTATTTTATCAACATTAAAATAAATCAAGTCATATTTAATAATGAAGTTTTTTAGGTTTTAATACACAATGAAATCCAAATTAATTAGCACATATTCTGTCAATAACAAATGATAATTATATTAACTAGTAAACTTATAATATAGGGAAGGTCTTGGGTTAGGCAGACCTAAACGATTTAGGCAGATTTTATCTATTAACCCAAGATTTAGGCGGGTTTTATCCATTAACCCAAGCCCAAACCCATATAATATACCCTATTTGGGATGGGTGAACCCATTTGGGTAGAATAAAACCCGCCTAAACCGTTTAGGCCTGCCTAGCGCAAGTTTTTGCCTATAATATAATGTCATATTAGTAAACAATAAGTATCGCATAAGATATTAATTAAATTTATTAGAAAATATTTTGCCAACAACTTTTATTTCAAAGCAATTATAATGAAGATTATGCTGAAATTTAATGATTTTTTTAATTTTTATTTATATATTGACATCTGTGAATTATTTAATGAAACAATAATTATGAAATCATCAACTCATTAATATCAATTAGATTGAATGCAACATTTTTTTTATTAAGGAAATAAATCATTTGAAATGTTAAGAAAATAGAAAATAGCATTATTTATTATTAAATAAATCTTTTTATTACAGAAACGAATCTTTTAAAATATTAAGAAAATTAAAATAAATTAGCATTCATTATCATTAGATAAACTAACAAATGAAAAATATAAAACAAATCACAAAGCGGAGCAAAATAGTAATCGGGCATGTTATAAGGTATGTATTGCTATAATTAAAAGAAATCGATAATTACATATTTAAATATTAAAATAATTAATAAAAAATATAAATCAAATTCAAATGTGGTCGCAATAAATTTATAATGTAAAATAGCAATCGAACATCTGCATTTGCAATCAATTTTTTTATTTTATTTATTTAATATTTATTTTTAAAATAACAAGGAAATGTATTTAAAATTATTAAATAAAATAATTAAAAATATGTGTGATTTGAAAAGTTTGAATCAAATTTGAGTTTGTTAACATTTATTTAATATGAAATAAGTTTAAAGCGTGCAATTAGTGGAGGGATGAAAAAAAAATTACTCCCTCCATCCGTCCCACTTCAATTGTTCTTCTTTCGTTTTTCGTACATCTCATTTAATTGTTCCCTAACCTAAAATAAAAAGTTAATGCACTCGCATTAATAAAATACTAATTTCCTTTATCTCTATTCACATTAGTATTGTGTCCAATCCTTTATGAACAATTCTAGAGGGACGAAGGCGTATAATGATGAAACGTATGCATGAGAATAGAAATTTAAGTGTTAATGTTACATTAATCAACGAGAAAATATAAATTTCATAATGAAGAGTTCAAATAGTAAAGTTATCTTGACCAGAAGATATGAACTCACAACACATGAATATAATCAAATAATATGCCATGAAGGCCAACATGAGAGAACTATCCAAACCTCATAAATAAAATCAATAAAATGCAAGAACGATCACTGTATATAATAATGAGAGAACTATCCAAACCTCATAAATAGTATCAATAAAATGCAAGAACGATCACTGTAATGAAATAATTATCTTCCAACTTTTGTGCAATAAATTGCAATTTAAGTACGGAAAATTGATTACCTAATTCGGACTATAGATATGTTCGGATGATCGCGAATTGATCGGACTAATTTTCGGAGACCATGGAGTGAGCTATTAAATTGTGAGGATTAATATGGTCTACATTGGAATTATAGGAATATTACACCATGGGATTATGTTTTTGCAAATTAAGGAAGAATGAGGAGTTGGGTGGAATAATTAGAAAATTTGCATGGAGAGAGGTGGCATGTTGCATGTTGAAGGTTGGACACTTGGCATGAGGGGGGGTTTAATCAAACAAAAGGGGAAACTTGCTCCCCACTTCACTCAACCATTTCTCTCTCTACTTAGCCATCACTCACCCCCATTCCCAAACCCTTCCCAGCAGCCCCATTCCCGACCAGATTCCGGCCATCTCCGGCCAAGCCATCACTACCATTGCGAAGCCTGTTCTCCGAGGTTTCCGAGAAGCTATGGCACACATCGTGAGGTCAAGTATCGAAGGAGATACAGAGGAGAGAAGTCACCCCCACTCCCAAACCCATTTCCCAGCACCCCAACCTTCCCCCCCCCCCCCAGCTGCTACCTTTCCGGCCAGATCCCGGCCAGATCCGGCCATATCCAGCCACACCACCATAACCATCGTGTTCCTTGTTCTTCAAGGATTCTAGGAAGTACTCGCACGCCCCATATCGTTGAGTATTGAAGGAGATACGAGCAAAGAAACAATCATCGCCAATTTTCACCGCCACTTTCAGCACCGCCGCTGTTTTCCAATTTTCCGGCAAGATCAGGCCAAGGCAGGACTCGAGAATACAGCCATTCTCTTCCTTGTTCTTCAGGGATTCCGGTAAGATATCGTACTCCCCGAGAGGTGAAGTAACGAGAGAGTTACAAGCCGAGAAAGTTAGGCCGCCGGAGTGGGTAAGAAATTCGTTTTCAGATTTTGGAACTCATTTATTCGTGATTATCTCGAGCTAGGACCTACATTTTCTTGTTCCTTACCTTCTAGGGAGCATGTTGGTATTTTTAGATGTTGTTGCATGTGTGTGGGTTGGAAAATATGTGGAGTTGCAGGGTTGAAATCGCAAGACGCGCGAAGAAGATGACGCGTTCCGAGTGGGACGGAAGCATCCCGTTCGGGATAGGCTTCGGCCTAGGCGAACAGCAGCAGGAACATCCATCCCGAGCGGGATGGGTGTGTCCCGTTCGGGACGGGCTGCGGCCCTTCCGAAAAATATAGTTTCTTGATCCGTTTTCATTCCGTTTCGAGTTGTTTCCAATCCCTAAGTTTAGTATATGATTATAAGGACATATTAAGTGTAAACTAAATGGTGGATTATGAGATGAGGAGCTAGAATTGGATTTATCATATTTAATGGAAATTGAGGTTTATGGATCAAAGGTTGAAGCATGTTAGTGATTAAATCTTGGAAACAAGTTGAATTGTGTAGAGTGTGTTGGGAGTTTGTTGAGTAAGACGTTGTCCTAGATAATTCATCCTAATTAATTGAATATTATTATTATTATTGTAGGAAGATAAGTGATAAGGAGATCGAGCTCAACTACACGATTAACGAGGAAACATCTAAACAGTAAAGGCTTAACTCCAGGTGGGAATTATTTCAGTAAAAATAAAATGTTTTCCGAGCTTATTGCTCAGTTTCTAAAATGGGTGTGAAAAAGGTTTTG
>JAPKLW010004991.1:0-23259 GCA_026898455.1 Plectranthus barbatus
GCACTTAATTTTTTACCTTAAAATTAAGTTGCCTACGTATCCCTTACCGAAGGGAATCAAAGCCCACGTAGTTCGCTTACCTTACTTATCTTTACGGCTCTAATCGGAGTCAAAATCCGCATCTCCAAGGCCATCGCTTGCGTTGGTGCTAACACTAGTGTCGGACTCGTAGACTTCGTCGTCGTCGATGATGTATTTTCAATCATTCTCTTGAACCTTCATCTCCGCTTTTGTCCAATCTTTAAGTAATATTTGGGCTTCAAGGTTTTGAGGAGTCAGGTTCGATCGCCGTTCATCCAAGACATATCATCCAACGCTAAATGCTTGCTCCACCGCCACTGTCGAAGCCGGGACCGCAAAGAACTCCTTCGCCATCATGCACAATATCGGGTATTGTTGTTGTCGCCCCGACCACCAAGTTAGCAAATCCACTTGGCCATCATCCTGCACGCAATCACCAACATACCTTTCCAACAAATATATTTATAAGTCATTAACTTGTGAGGCACTAGTCCCTAAAGTGTTTTGTGTCATAATTCTTTGTAATTTAGCTAAAAAGGGATTAGAACTAGAAGATGTACTAGTGCTACCATATTGTCCACTATGTGATGATTGAGGTCTAATATTTTGCACTAAATGACCATAATCTCTAGAATAAGCTTCATAAACTTCTTGTAAAGTAATCTTAAGATTACTTTTAATTTCTTCGACGTTAGGGATCCCTAACTCTACATGAGTCATTAAGTGATGCTCTTCATCACCTACATAAGCAAGAGAATAAAAACAAGCATAATGTGTTTCTATTAAATTACAAACACCAACATATTTAGGATCTAAGCATTTAGCAACCAAAAACACATTGGGAATTTGCCTAAAATATTTAAGCCATTTTTTAGTCATCTCATAAACAACATATTTTAAATTATCACGAGCACTACAAGAATTTAATTGTGCAGCAATAAAATAAAAATGGTATAAAACACGTGGAGAAGTAGGATAATAAACACCCGATGAATCTTTAGTAGCATTACAAAAAGCTTGTAACAATTCATTCAATTCAAACATGCATCCCAATGACAAGATAAAATTTAACATCATCATCAACTTCATTTCTAAAAAACTCAACTAATTGATCTCTATATCCAAAAGTAGCATTTAACATTTCATAAGTAGAATTCCATCTAGTACTTACATCGGTAGGGAAACGTTTTGGTACTAAATCTCTATTTTTACAATATTTAGCCCATTTTTTTGCTACTTTAGGTTTATTATGTATGTAATAAACACAATTTCTAATAGGTTCAATTGCTTCACTAATAACTCGCATGCCATCTTGTACACCTAAATTAAGTATATGACATATACATCTACAATGAAAATATTTACCTTCAAGAGTAGAATTTAATTCGTCAAGTAGTTCCCTGACGACGGCCGTATTAGCACTAGCATTATCAAATCCTACAGAAAACATTTTTTTTATGTATTCTATATTGATTATCAATTTTTATAATTAATCTAGCAATATTATGTGCCGTATGATCTTTATTAAATTTCCTATATGCAATTATTCGTTTATTTAAAGTCCATGAATTATCGATCCAATGACAAGTTATACCCATATAATAGTTTTTAACAATACAATCTTTCCAAATATCGGAATAAATAGAAATTCTATGATCAAGTTTGCGCAAATCATTTCTTAAATTTAGTCTATATTTTCTAACTAAACTTCTAATAGTCATAGTCATAGTTGTGCATGCAATTCTTTTAGCGGCGGGTTGATAATATTTCATAACGGTTTCAAAATGAATGCTATCGGCAAATTGAAATGCTAAAGACTCAACACATACAAATTTAGCCATTTCTTCTTTAGCTTTTTTCTCATTAAAAGTAAAAGTATAATGAGAAGGATGATTACTACTTACTTGAGAAGAAAACATAGGGCCGAGTTGAGTTTGAGTTTGAGGGATATCTTCCTCTCGTGGATGCTTTTGAAGGATGTGACGTCGATAGGTACCATAGCCACTGCCGGCGGTAAATTTATATTTTTTATCACAATAATTGCAAAAAAGATCGAATTGTTCGGGCATATCTCTTTTTTGAGTTTTACACTTAACTTTACGAAAATATTTAGTAAAAAGATTAGACTTTAAAACTTTACCTTGCTTACCTTGTGTTTGAGTAGCCTCCTTCTCCTCCTCCCCCTCATCTTCATCATGTGTTGGTTGAGGTTCTTCTTTGTCTTCATTGTCATCGCCTTCATTGCCTTGACTTCCGCCTCCATGTAAGACGTTGGCTAGCATCTCCTCTTGTTCCCTCAATAGATGTGCACCATATTCCTCAAATTGTTGTTGTTGAGCAAATGTCTCATCATCAAATATAGAATGAATGACACTTTCATGATGAGAAGAAAAATGATGATGAGTGGAAGAAGGAGTGGGAATAGATGTATCATCATTTTCCCTAATATTGATGGAAGATGAACGACGACGAGATGATGAACTAGTACTAACCCCCCTACCCGTATCTTTTCCCTTTCCCTTGGATTGAGATGATTTAGAAGACATGATGAAATTGAAGGAAAATTAAGAAATGAAGAATATGAATTTAGGAGACTAATAAGCTATAAAAAACTATACTAATTGAACAATAAAATTGAGCACAAGATAGAAGATTGAAATTTGAGAATGATAGGTGTGGTGAAAATGAAGGGGGGGGGGGGTATTTATACTACAAAATTTGTAATTTTGAAGATTTTTTTTTTAAAAATTGAATTTTTTAACCGTTGGAACCGCCGGTTCGGCAGTTCGCACAAATCTCGAGGTAATTTGGGCCATTGGATCTTCCAACGGTAACCTGCAGCACTCGGTTCGAACCGGCCCTTTTCTCGAAAATTGAATTTTTGAAAAAAAATTAAAAAAAACCGCCGGTTTGGAACCAGCGGTTCCATGGGCCCGAATTTTTTGAACCGGAACCGGCCCGACTAAAAGGGATGACGGTTCCGGTTTGGAACCATCGCAGCCAGTTCGGCCGGTTCCGATTAGAAATGGCCATGTCTAGTCAAGGTAGACTATTATCGAGGAGCTTGCCTTGGGCGCATCCGCCTTGTATTTCTATTGGCAATATGTTGGGCTTTTCGGTTTTATTCTTAGATGGGCTAGTGCATTTCTAGGTCCCAACAATAACCCCACGGAAAGTCTCTCTCCTATGAATGTCATTCGAGTGTGTTCCCTTGAATCAATTTGTATTCTGATCCCCTCTCAATATGTTCTTCTGATTATATCATGTGAACCATGTGCAAGGTGATCACGTAGCAACTCCTTGATGCATGTTGATTGCCTTTCATTATCCGAACTCCCCATGGAGTTGGAAACTTTATTATCTAGTGGTAAGACGAGGGAACAACCTTTATTGAATGGATCCAAGGTCGTCTGATTAGGACGTTGTAACTTGTATGTCGAGGAGGCGTCAACTACTTGAGATTTTGTCAAAAGGTTCATTCATTCGGCAAACATTGGAAGAGTTACTTTACCGAGGGAGCTGAGCTTCTCCCCATTAAACCCAATTAGTGTTATTGGGTTTTAGATGATTTCAGCATCCGAGATACCCGTTACTCGAAGAGTTTTAAGGAATATTAGGTTCGAGGAGTCCCCACTGTCAATGAAGATTCGTTTCACTTGGCAGATGGCGATCATGAGTGAGATGACGAGTGCATCATCATGCGGATGATGCACTTGTTCTGATCCTCTACTCCGAAGCATATCTTGAGGGGGATGCTTCAATCTGGTGAAATGGGAGGTCCCTTGCTTCTCAGCGGTGCCTTTTTGTGGCATTCCTAGATGTTTTGGCGATTGAAGAGCCACCAGTTAGAACATTTATTACTCTCTCAATCTGTGACTGTCATGACTTTTCGGGTAAAGGATATTTATTCGCGGCCGTAGGAGGTGTAGAATCTTTAAACGAGCCCTCATTGTTCTTTCACCCTCTCCTCCTTACTTTCCCTTTTTCAGGAGTTAGGAGGTGTGTCAAGTGTCCTTCGAACAAAAGTCGTACGACTTCTCTCCATAGGTTCCGACAATATTCAGTGTGATGGCCATGATCTTTGTGGAATTCGCAATAGAGAGATATGAGTTCCTCTGATTTGGTTTCGACATCATATTTTCTGGCAATCGCACCTCGTTGTCTAATTTTTGCATTTCTTATATAGCGACGCGTGGGTGGATTTTCAGATCGTACGAGAGTTCTTTTGAGACCATATTTATGTTTCGTTTGATTGGCTCGATGCGAGCTACAAAAGGTTGATATCAAACATTGGTCTATGACTCGCTTTTTTTCACACGAGCTAGCTGGCTCTTTGTTTTGTCTCTTCAGCCGAAATTTTCTTCTTTGACCTCCTGTCTTATTTGGGCTTCGGTCCTGGCTAGTACCTCTACCATAGTCGAGCAAGAGTACTTTACCATCTAGAAGAGGTTAGAATTCCTCTTTCAACCTTTTTTAAACGTTGAAATTATCGTTTATTCTAGGCAGTTTGGTATGGTATCTTTGACTGAATTGAATTGCCTCAGGAAGTCTTGAAGTGATTCATTTTTTTTCTAGACCACTGCATACATGTTGTCCGATCTCTTCACCGCCCGTCGGCTGCTTGAGAAGTGTTGAATAAAAATTGGTGCAGTTTGGTTTATAAAGAGATCAAGCCGGATGGTAGGTGCATGAACTATTGTATGACTGGTCCATCGAGGCATGCAACAAAACTTTTGGACATGCATGCTTCCCGTTGGTTGTCGAGAATTACGGTTGTTTGCATCTTCTTTTGTATAATGTGACAAACTCGTCCGGGTCTGTCTTATCGTCATATGCTTTTATCGTGGGCATAGTAAACTTAGAAGGTAGTTGTACTGCCAATATCCTTTGAGCGAAAGGTAATTCGGCATAACTATCCAGCGGTATGTTTTGGGGTGGAGTTGGGGCCCCAGGGTTCAGGGTGTCCAACTTTTGTATTTGCTCGAGCTGTTTCTCAAGCATTCGTATTTTCTCCGCCAAGTCATCCCCTTTTGTGGGTGCTCGGTTGTCATTTGGTGGTTATGTGTGTTGGGATTGTATACTGAAAGCATAAATGATTAAGTGTTTTGTATACTGACCTTCATTTATGTGTTGCATCAACAATTCTCGCTATCTGATAAATGTGAACATACGACGAACTATAATATCCTTTATCTCGTAGACAGGGATGACCATATGGTGTGTAGGAGATCACAGAGGATCATATGGTACGTTTGACCTAGCGAGATATAAACAGTATCACAGCTGAAATAGTCCTTGGATAGGCTGTTGGTTTAAGCTGCGGCACATCGGTTTATAAGTGGGCTTATCCTAGCTACTTGATGTGCCGGTACATATTTATGTATTGATGGGATCAACAGTGGGATGTGCCATTCTCATTGACATATGAATGAGCTAGATCCCTAACATACTTCCTATGATCTTAAACCTTACTGAAGGATAAGGGGCACACACAGATTGACCACACTTTAATCTGCTATGGTGGCGAGTCTTTTATGTACTCTAATATCTGCATTTTGGGTGTTGACAATTTGTGTGGGGTCTGCTTAGGCTGGATGTATAGGTAAGCATATCCGTTTCAGGATGGTGACATTCCTTGATAAGCTCACAAGGTTCTTTATGCTAAGTCCTGCAGGCTGAATGATTTATTCAAGCATAAGAGAAAAGGAGTGAGTGGTATTAATCAGGAAATAAGATATTAATTAATTGTGGTTGATTGTCATAAGCCAAATTAATTAATGAATGTCTAAAACCTTAAATATGTGGATCATGTTAGTTTAATGCAACTCGTTCCTAATAACGTGGTAATAAAGGGGCGAGTCAACATTGTTACCGTGGTGAAGGTTAAAACAATGTTTTATTAATTAATTATGTTCTGGGTTGAACAAGGAAGGATTAATTAATAAAGAGGGCCCACTTTATTATTTGAATGTGATCCCTGGTCTGGCCCACAAACTGCTCAAGCCTATTAGGGTTAGGGTTTCTCAAAACCCTAACACTATATAAAGAATTTCTCTCTTAGATCAGATTAGGCCACCACAGTATACAATTTAATATTCAAATCAGAATATTGAGTTTGGGGAGAGATTTGATCGCTAAATTATTTAACAACGACTTAGCAGAGCTAATAATACAACGGCAAATGAAAATTATCGATCCCACAGGGAATGAAGCAACAAAAAACCTTAAGTACTAAATCAGGAGTTCTTAAAATACTGGTTAGGAGAATCAAATTTGTGGGTTTTGTTGTTTTGAAAATCGTAATACTTGCGAATAAAAAGTAAACATGAAATTAAAATACTTTGGATAAAAACGATGATGAGAAATACAGATTCTAGGAATATCTACTTATCAAGTATGACATGGATAAATGAATTGATTAATTCCCAATTTAATTCTTCTTCGTAGTGAAACATCAGAAATGTATTATGAACTTCTTTGTTGGACAATTCATAAAGTAGATTAATTAATTACCTATCTCCGCTCGGTCTCAAGATAAATTAACTAACTCCAAAGATCTACAGATTTATCCCTACAATCAATCTCCTTCAGTTACGACAAGAAATCAGATTATATTGTGAAAATCTCTTTCTATTGAAAACTATTACAGTTACGTCTCAAGTAATCAACTAATTAATCCTAAGATGTGGCCAGCAAACTCAAGATTATGAATAAACTCAAATTTCACAAACTACGAAGGGAAAGGGAAATTAATTCAATTAATAAAAAAACATGCATACAATGATAATTCGAAATCCTAGAATCTGAGGAAGAGATTAGTTACACATATTAAGAGTAATATTCATCATAGAAAAATAAAACCTGAATTGCATAAAAACTTGGGTCTGAATATCTTCCCACAAAACTCTGTCTTCAAACATAAACTCTAGAAAACCTTGGAAATCTCTAAAAATCTTCAATACTAAAATCTCTCAATTGCTCTAATGATTTCCCACCCCAAAAAACGAATTTTACATGGCTATTTATAATAGTGAAAGATGTATCAAACAATATCTAGGATTAGATATGTCTTCATCTTCAAATCAGACTCAGATTAGGAATCCCGCAGTCGTGTCGATCGTGGGAGAATAGCGTTGATCGACGTTGATGAAACACCCTCGTCGATCAACGTGAAATAGCGTCGATCGACGTGGGCATTGCTGCTTCCGTCGACCTTCTCCTTCTCCTTCGTCGATCGCTCCTTCTCTAATTTCCTCGTCGATCGACGAGGCATCCTCGTCGATCAACGTGGACCTGAAACTGGAAATCCGACTCTTCTCTGTTTTCGACCAAAAACCTGCATGATTCATCAAACACGACATTACGAGCACAAAAGCCAATCCATGCATGAAAAATACACTAAAAATAATCTAAACATCACACAATTAGTCAAAGAACAACTAGATAAGTTGGTAAAAATCCTAACTTATCAACTCCCCCAAACTTAAACCATTGATCGTCCTCGATCAATTCACAGAAAAGAAATCGAATCAAATGCAGATACAAGTGTGCAATGCCTCACAAGCTTCTTTTGCAATCTAAGTATCACTC
This sequence comes from Plectranthus barbatus, assembly GCA_026898455.1. NCBI lineage: Eukaryota > Viridiplantae > Streptophyta > Magnoliopsida > Lamiales > Lamiaceae > Plectranthus > Plectranthus barbatus. The sequence continues at coordinate 7,612 of JAPKLW010004991.1, forward strand.
ATTCATATAAATCATACAATCCAAACAAATTCTCATTGTTAAATTATTGAGGAGGAAACTCACAGGGCAGTGTTTGCACTCATCGCTCAATCAAGTAAAGGGCTTGAAATTCACTCATTCAAAGTTTTAGTTTACCTCACCATAGGTTTGACAAATTTCTCATCTCTCCACTGCTTGTTAGTGTGGCTTTTCAGGGAATCAGAAAGGTCTTTATTTGGTTGTAATGTGGCTTACCTAAAAGGTGGGATATTTTTGGCTAAGTGACTTAGAATATTGCAATTGAACTCATGGCCTTAGCATATCATAACCACATAATTTTTTCCTTTTCATGCACAATCTTGTTCCTTCTCTTTTGTAATTTTCAGGGTCCTAAACTTTATTTTGACTTTTGTGAACTACACATATGAATTTTCCTTCTCATTTTTTCTCTTCTCTTTTCATTCTTTTTCACCAATGTTCACTTTTTTCTTAATTTACCCATAGGAACCCCTATTTTTGTACACAGCCTCATGTCACAATCCCACAATTTACACCATCCAATGAATCACAATCTCTTGTTCATCAACCCTCCTAATCAAAGAAAGAAAATTTTTCAAAGCTCAAAGGGGCTACAAGTGGAAATTAAAGGTTAGTGTATGGGAGATAGGCTACGAAAGAACATGCCTAAAATCATTTTCACCCTATTACCACACTTAATGCAACCTCAAGAGAGAAATTCGTTAAATTCTAGGAAGTAAATCTAATAACCTTGTCACTCATCAAACGAAAAGATGGCACAAATTTCTCACAGGGTAGAAATTTTCATTACTCCTCAATAATTACCCAATTTCGAACAGTTATCATGCAAAAAATTTATATTTCAAAGATCAACTTATCAAGCAAAACAGCTCCTATCATCGGCTACTCTATCACACAGATTATCATTCTTAATCAGCAAATATCTCGATTATCAATCAACAATTCTATTTCAAGGAAAGATAAGTCATCAGTTCCAACACCAACATAATCAAAAGTAGTTCCGACTGTCCTAAGTTCAAAAGCTCCTAAAACAATACTCAAGACTATTCAACTCAGAATAAGTACCACAAATCAAGAGTTCAAAAATACTAATTTTGAGTGAAAAGCCTTGCAGAGAGCAATTGTTCACACTAAAGCAAAAGAACAAGGATGGTGATGGTTCAGAAAAAACAAAAACGAAAAACAAATGAGAAAAAAATAAAAACAAAAATAAAGCGGTAAATAAAATAAAAACAAACAAACGTTTCCCTTTTCCGATCCTCATCCCCCCAAACTTTTTTCACTCGAAGGAGTGGACAAGTTTGAAAGTTAGATAAGGAAAAAGGAAACGGTACCTCATTCCTCCTCCGGAGGATCCTCCATCTCAACATCGGGCGATGGCCACACGGGTAGTCGCCCCCGGCGGTCCTGGCGCTCTCTCTGGCGTCGGAGGTAAACGGAGTCGGGCTCGGTGTTCAGGAGGAGGCGCTGCATCTGCATGTCGAGGGTGTTGAGCCTCGTGGTCACGTGCTGGCAAAACTCTGCCTGCCGAGTGTGCTCCTCCGAATGCAAAGCAGCCTGCTGCTGCATGAACTGGTAGATCATTGCCAGATCCACCCCGGAATATGAAGACTCTCCCGCGAAGTGGCCGAACAAATGTCCACCGGTCTGATCAGGAATGTGCTCTCCTCCTCCATCATGCCTCTCATTCTCGGGCTCAGCTGGGGGGTCTGCGGCGGTCGCTGATCCGGCTGAGTCAGCGGTCGGTGACAAAGTCTGGAGGTACCGGGTCCTCCATGTGCTCTGACCATGAGCCGCAAATGGGCGGTTGTGCTCATCAACCAATTGTCACGGAAGTGGTAATTGGTGACGTGAGTGAGGTCCCTCTGCGGAAGCGAAAACTGTCCTCACTGGACATCCGCAGGGACCACCCTGACTCCCGGGGTGAAAGCATCAACATCTTGACCAGCATCCTGGTGCCAAGTCCTCGGCTGTCATCCTCGAGTTCCTCAATCTGGGTCAAGTCAATGCCCACATGCTCCGCAATCGGGGTGATCAATCCCCCGCTCCAAATGTTGCCCTTGGAGGCCTTGATCTGATGCCTCCAATGATCCATGACCAGCGCCGCAAAGCTGAACTCTTCCCCCGTCAGCATGCAGTAGATGGCATACAACTCCCCCACTCTCACCTTGCCGCTTTCATGTCTGCCAGTGATTGACACCCCCATGCACCTCTGAAGATACCGGAAGACTGGGTTGTCAATGGAGGAAGCCTTCAAATTCCCCGAGTCAAACTCCCGCAAGTCCTCTTTAGCATCGGCTGCTATCTGGCTCCAGAATCGGGCAATGTCAAAACTCGGGGGAAGAAAACCATCTCCCCCTTTTCGGACTCCCCAAATTTCTTCAAGCTTGTCCCTTGGTATCTCGTAGTGCTCGTTCAGAAGCTGGAAGGCTATGGTGGTAGGCTCTGACTCCGGCTGAACCTCATAGACATGGAGTGAGGCCAGAAACTCCAGGACAAGCGACGGGTATGTCGGCCACCTCGCTGTCATCCAAGTACTCCAATTCACTCTCTCCAAGAGAGCCTCTACATCAGCTTGAATTCCCAGCCTATCCATTGTCGTCGGGCATGGGTAGAGTGTCTGCCGGACGGTGAACTTGTTGCTTGAGAGTTTTCTGAAATGTCTCTCATATACCCGGTTTGCAAAGGTGTGTCCAAAATCCATGATGCACTGCAAGGGTAGTAGGAAAAATGTCAAAGCTCAACAATTAACTTCACAAAAATTCCTAAACATTGATATGACAAAATGTGCAATAATCCACAAAATGTATCTACCCATGGAAAATTGATTCGACATTCACACAATTCAAACGCTATCCTAGCATATTGCATTCATAATTGAAATAATTTTTTTCAAAGTAGCAGGACAAGAGCAACCCCACCAACAAAAATTATCCCCCAAACTTTCGTTTGTCAAATTCAATGAAATTCAAGAAACAAATCCATGACCAGCAATTATATCGACTAAAACGACTAACCATATCGAATAATCATCACGAATAGCAACGAAATCGACAAAAATACAAAAATGGAAACTAGGGCTCCAAGTTCAATTTTCATCTAAAATCAAGCTCAAATCCTTCACAACACATGAAATAATCGAAGAGGAGAGGTTTAGGATACATACCATGGATTGCAGCGACGAATTTGGAGAGAAAAAATTTGAGGTGGGTTTTTGAGAGAAAAAAAATTGTGCGTCGTGTGTTTGTGAGGAAAAGAATGAGAGATTTTGGGTTTTAAACCCGTCTCTGTCGCGCCTCAGAAGTGCTTGCATCGATCGACGAGGTATCCCCGTCGATCGATGTGGACAAAATTTCTTCGTCGATCGACGAAGGATTGCGTCGATCGACGTGGACAAGAACACACGTCGATTGACGCCAAAAGGCAGCGATCGACGTGGCTCTGACAGATGACCTGACCCGACAGAATTCAATGAAATTTTTGAAAATACAAAACTTAAGTGACTTGACTCGACTGAATTTGAAAAAACAGAATTAAAGAAAGCAGTAAACTGTTGGGTTACCTCCCAACCAGCGCTTGGTTTTATGTCGCTAGCTCAACAATACCTGTATCTTCAAGGGCGGTTTAAGTAGTACTTCTCCACCGCTTCGACTTGAAGTGGGGTGTAGTACGGTTTCAGGTTCTGCCCGTTCACTTTGAAGTTCTTCCCATCTTGGCCAGCTAATTCAACTACACCGTTCATGAATTGACAAATCACAATGTATGGTCCGGCCCACTTTGAATGCAACTTTCCGGGCATGAAGAGAAGACGGGATTTGAAGAGAAGGACCTTGTCACCTGAATGAAAAACATGTGAGCGAATCCTTTTGTCGTGGAATCTCTTCGCTCGATTCTTGTAGATGACATTGTTCTCATAAGCTTCATCCCGGAAATCTTCTAACTCGTTCAATGCCATGGCGCGCTCTTCTGCAGTTGTCTTCCAATCCAGATTCAATTCTTTCACTGCCCTCAAAGCCTTGTGCTCCATCTCAACGGGCAGGTGACAAGACTTCCCAAAAATCAGCTGATACGGTGACGTCCCAATGGGTGTTTTGTAGGCGGTGCGGTATGCCCATAATGCATCATCAAGTATTGCCGCCCAATCCTTTCTTTGCTTCACCGTCTTCTCCAAGATTTGCTTGATTTCTCGGTAGGACAGCTCCGTCAACCCATTCCCTTGAGGATGATATGGAGTGGTGACTCGGTGTTTGACTCCGTACCTCGCAAGCAAATTGGCAAGCCATTTGTTGCAGAAATGGGATCCCCCATCGCTTACCAAGGCTCTTGGCGTCCCAAATCTCGTAATGAGCTTTTGCAGGAACTTGATGACCACTTTGGAGTCATTCGTGACCATTGGAACGACCTCAACCTATCGTGACACTTAGTCCACTGCCAGCAGAATGTATGAGAACCCTTGGGATGGCGGAAAAGGTACCATGAAGTCGATCCCCCAAACGTCAAAGATCTTGACTTCAATGACCGGAGTCTGTGGCATCTCATCCCTCCGCGAGATGTTGCCGATCCTTTGGCAGCGATCACAACTCGTAATCCATCCACGACAGATCTCGTAGATAGATGCCCAATAGAACCAGCTGGTAAGAATTTTGAATGCCGTCCGGTTAGCTGAATGATGGCCGCCACTAGGAGATGAATGGCAGGCTTCAAAGATTTGTTGCCACTCAGACTGGGGCACACAGCGGCGAATGACGCCATCAGCACATCTACGCCACAGATAGGGATCCTCCCAATAGTAGAATCTGACATCGTGCAGAAACTTCTTCTTGGCATATGGAGAAGAGCCCGGAGAAAGAACGCCGCCAACCAAGTAGTTGGTGAAATCTGCATACCAAGGAGTTTCGGACTCGTACGTCTCTTTCAAATCCCTAAGGGCGTAGATCTGTTTGTCGGGGAATGTCTCTCGGATTGTCATCTGTTGATCATCCCCTTCAACTGGTGGCTCAAGTCTTGACAAGTGGTCGGCGATCACGTTCTCGCTCCCTTTTCTGTCATTGATCTCCAAATCAAACTACTGCAGCAACAATATCCACCGGATCAGTCTCGGCTTGGCATCTTGCTTTGCGAACAAGTATCTAATGGCTGCATGGTCGGTGTAGACAATCATCTTTGAGCCTATAAGATAAGGCCGGAACTTGTCAAAGGCATACACGACTGCGAGCATCTCTTTCTCCGTGGTGGTGTAGTTGCATTGCGCCGGATTCATGCTCTTGATAGCGTAGTGAATCACATGGAAGAGCCTTCCTTTCAGTTGTCCCAAGACTGCCCCAACATCATAGTCGTTGGCGTCGCACATTAATGTGAAGGGCTCATTGATAGCTCGTTTCACAATGCGCTATTCTGCAAGTGTACAGACCACTGCAGAGGGCAAGTAATAATTTATCGATCTCGAAGATTGCAGGATTGAAGTATAACTAAGCACTAAAACATAGATACCTTACTACTATCTAGACAAATCGGTAATTGATTTTGGTTATTAATTTCTAGGCAATATTGAAAAGCAATATTTAATAATGACAAGTAAAGAAAATTTATTAAGTTTAGAAAATCTATTGAAAAACTAGGATTCCAGGGTAATCCACTTTGAAGAACTATCAAACAATCATTTATACAATCCAATTCCAATTTAATTTCCAAAGATGTGAGTTAATCTCATAAATGTTATCAGGCGACCCTCTCGGACTCTCAACCATAACATGGAAATAAACGACCTAGTGACTCCTCTCGGATGCGCAAAAGGACTTTTACTCTTGATAAATCCTTAGATTTCAAAACCCTTTAACAGTTCAAATTCCTCTCGGATAATTGCCCTATCAAATTTAATTCCGCTGCATCTTAATCAATAACCTAGACCTCTCGGTTCAAAAATTACCAATTCAAATTACAATCAATGGCCAATATCTTGTAATTAAAGAAAACCCCAGCAGTAATTAAAACATCAATGGAACAGGAAAATCAAATCATATAAACAATTGAATGAATGTCAACAAGTTTCAAAACCCTAGAATCCACGAAGGACTTAGCCAATCATGCTAAGTTCTAAGAAAACAGAGAAATAAAAAGTCATAGAAACAAAGAACATGAAAATCAAAAACCCGTGATCTTCAATCTTCAATTTCTGGAGTGCTCTTCAAGTTTTCTCTATTCCCTGCGTTCTCCCAGCATTTTCTCTCTTGAAAAATAATGTGAAGGACCATTTTTTGAGTCTTGGGATCTTGTATTTATACTCCCCCTCTTCTAAACTGAAAAGATATGGGATTTGGGCCAAAAACTCGTCAAAATTACCCATTCGGCGTACCAGAAATCGCAATCGGCGATCGCCGAAAATGCGTGTGGATCGTCGAAGTGGCACCGAAGGAAAAACGCTTAAATTACAAAATCGGCGATCGCCGAAAATGTAGTTGGGTCGCCGAATTTGAGCCGTAGTGAAATGTCTGGAATTTCGAAATCGGCGACCCAGAGACAAAAACGGCGATCGCCGAAAATGCATTTTGGTCGCCGAAAACGTCACGAATGGAAATTCGGCTTTTTCTTCGGTCTTTTCTCACTTCTTCGCTTTCCCGATGCACGTTAGCATCAATTGGCCCTGTGATACTTAGTCAAATCTTGAAAACGACTCGATTGTGCGTGAAATCTGGATAAACAACCACAAACCAACCCAAACGTAATAATCTTTTAAAGATCATAAATAACATATAAAATCCTCAGAAATGGTTTAGTTTGCAGTCAAAAGTGATCAGATTCACATCAGTAAAATGCACAAAATGAGTGTTTATCAACCCCCAAACTTAAACTATTGTTCGTCCTCGAACAATGAAGAGAACTCAAATAGAAATGAATAAACACGAGGGGTGCATTGACTGATCAAAAATTGTTTCAGACACAAAATGGGGCTCTGATTCTCACACAAACACTGCAACAATCATAAACTTAGTGCAAACAATCACAGTTTCAATCTTGGCCACTAGAAATCTGCTCCTCACAAGATAAGAGTAGTGTATTACTCAACTTTTTCGCTCAAATTGGCTAGTGTGCACTCTCAATTGTCAACTGTGTAACTTCCCTACCATAGGCTTGCTCATTGTCTAAACTCTCTATTGACTTTCGGGAATGCTAGAACAAAGATCAGAAAGGTCTTTAGTTTAGGTTCTAATGTAGGCACATTGGTGAGGGGTATGGTATATTTTGGCTTAGTGACTGAGCATATTCATCCTTATAACTTCATTCACGCAACTAATTCCTCATCACATACCTCTTCATTCACTGTTCGACTTAAACATTATACAAGACTTAAACAACTGATTACGCATCCTATAAATACAATTCACTAGGATTCTGACTCAACAACAATAACACCATACACCCTTTGTGTATTTCATGAACTCAACAATAACATTGTGCACACTTTGTGGTTTTATTATTTCAACAAACACATGACTTCTTCTCTTTTTTTTCTTTTTATATATATATATATATATATAAATCCAAAACAACTCTATTGTCCCATCCCAAGGTTTTTGGGCAATTTATTATCACACAACTCTTTAATCTCACCACCTATCATCAACAGATACCCTTACAATTCCATCCACACCTCCTATCATCCGGGTTAAGAAAGAAAGGTATTCAAGCTCAACTGGGCTAACAAAGGAGTATGTATTAGGGTAGTGTTTGGGTTTAACATGGCTAATGAAACGATGGCCTAAAATCATTTCTAAATTCTTGGCCTCCCCTATTGCAGTTTTAAGAAAGAAACCAGAGCAAGTTCTAGAGGTACATCATACAGTGACTCACTCCAAAACAAAACAACACAGGCTCAAAATTCTCACATGGCTATGTGCATATCCCAAAGGCCAAAATCAATTCCACAACCATCGGCACTTCATAAAATCATGTGCAAGTAATGAGCGTAAGTTTCACGAGAAGGAAAAATTTGTCATCATGAACTAGATCAGTAATGCGGATAAATCACCACCAAGTACCACCTTTATCCAAAACAGATATCAATATGAATTATAGATTCCCAATCCAGACCCAACAACAATTAACAATAACAGGAAATAATAACATGAATTAAACTCGATAAAATAAATGGTACGAATTAGTACAAATTACTGGTTCCAACTAGGCAATTAGGTTCGAATGCAGTAAAATACAGATAAGAGCAGAGTAAGCAGCAAAAGAACAGGAGGTAAAGAATAGAAAAGACACACACATCGACCGATCACATCCCCCACAAACTTATTCAATACACAGGATATAATAAGTTTGTGGGAAAAAGATCACGGAGATGTGTGGAAACCTCACTGTGGTGGGGGCCAATACTGTGGGAAACGGGCCATGAACTGTCGCATCTGATCCTTCGCCTCTTGCTGGCGTCGCCATTGTTCCCGCTCCAAATCAAAGTGGCGCTGTTGCGCCGCCCACTGCTCCTGCTCTCGGTCGAAGTGGCGCTGCTGCGCAGACCACTGCTCTCTCTGCTCATCCTCGAAAGATCTGCGCTCAGTGGAGTATGTAGCCTGAGCTGCCACTAAACCCTGCAACTGGGTGTGCCAGTCGCTCCATTGACGCTCCAAATTATCCAGCCGCTGCTCGAACGCCACACGATGTGTGCGACGCTCGTAAAAGGTGGAGGCATCCCCCCTCGGGGTCTCATAGAATGTGCCCCCATGCGATGTGCCGACTTATGATGTACCGCCCTGATGCATGCCTCCCATCAGTAGGAGGTGCGGCTGCTCGTCGTCGTCTCCCTGATCATGGTCATGACCGCCGGTGTCCTCATCATCCTCCTCATCCTCTGCACCCTCATCATCTCCCTCGCCCCCAAGTGTAGGGAAGTGAGGCTGTCTCGCCATAGCATCTGCGGCAGACTGAACCGCCTCTGCATGTGCTAAAGTATCCAACTTCCAATTCTGGCGGTATCTGCGAAGCCCTATATTAGTGAGCTCAGGATTCAGCAGTGGGAAGGGTGGCGGTGTGCGCTGACAGAAGAGATAGGGCGGGCGACCGGTCTGAATAAACCGGAGAGCAACCAGCTTTTTGATTGTGAGCTTTGTAACCGGTTCGGCGTGGTGCTCCCCCGGGTCAATCCCCATGGATAGAATGAGGTGGGTCCACAACCCACTAATGCAAATCGGGCCCCGGCTGGCAGAAGATACTTGACTGGACTGCAGTAGAAAGAGCTGGGCGAAATTGAGATGCTGCTCATGAAGCATGCAATAGATCGCCATAAGCTCGACGTCCCTCATCAAGCTATTGTCCTTTCTGGAAAAAAGTGTGTGTGCCAGAATCCGCTGGATTATCCAGAAGACAGGGTTCCGGATCATTGAAGCTTTGCACTTGCCAGATTCCCAAGCTGGGCTGTCATCGGCGCAAATGGTGCGCCAGAAAACTTTGGGGTCGAATCCCCTCGGCTTGGTGTACACGCCAATGTCTGGGACCCCGAAGGCTCTGTTTATCTCCTTCGTGGTTAGAGTGCGGTCCTCATCAAGGGCCCGGAAGGTGGCTCCTATTGGTGTGTTCCGGCCGGTAGTAGAGAGCTCGAAGGTGGTGAGGATCTCCAGTGTGAATCGCCAATAAGTTGGATCCTCTAGTTCCAGAAGGGGGGTCCACCCAATATTGGAGAGGAGCTCCTTGACATTGTCGTAGAGCCCTAGTGATCGGAGAGTGTCAACATCCGGGTATTGAGTCGCCTCAACCCCTTTTTCAACCAAGGCCTTGAATTTGTGATGGAGGTCTAGTCCTTGGATATGAATTCCATAGGTTTCCGGCCTTGTGGAAGTAACGCGGCATCGAGGTGCCATTTCAAATCTGCTAGATAAAAAGAACATGACTCAGAACCAATAACACGAAAAAGAGAAACATGCAAATAAACTAAACGTACAACAATTCTTAACTCCAAATACCACGTAGACATGTATACTCAGTCATACCACAATCTCGTATCCATCAACATTCCAACATTCGCAAATATATCCCCCAAACTTAATCAAATATACAAGTACATTGAGTGATTCAAAATTCAATCCTATTTCCAAAAATCAAAGTCCTAGGCTAGTAAATTTCAAAATTGCCTACACAAAATCCCAAATCAATGCATGAACCCTAGAATTTGCTAAACAATTATTCCAACACCATACATATGCTTAAACATGCTAATTAACTCAAAGTACTAGATAAAAACGAAAATTTAAGCAAATAAACCACAATGCAACCTACATTATCAACGAAACGATGAAACATGTGTACGAAATTGAAATAAACATGAAAATTAAGAAGATTACCTTGAATTTGAAGTGAAATTTGAAGAACAAACTTAAACCCTAGAATTTGGGAATTTGATGTTTTTGAACAAAATTTGGAAAAGTAATCGGATGGGAATCGTCTATTTGGGATGGGTAGGCCGCGTGTTGAACGATTCGCGAAATAAACGGGTGTGGAAGTCGAATTTGGGTTGGAGATTTTCGTGGGTTTGAGAGTTTTTTTGAGAGAGAGAGAATTGTGAGGGAAAGAGGGGTTTTTTTGAACTAAAAACCCGTCAGTTTTACAATTTCGGCAACCCAGAACGCGTACGGCGATTGCCGATTTTGTTCTTGGGTCGCCGAAATTGGTTCGAACCAATTTTGGGAAAAATACAATTTCGGCGACCCGTTTACATATTCGGCGATAGCCGAAAATGTAAATGGGTCATCGATTTTGTGCCGAAGCAAAGTTAAAAAAATTGCAAATTCGGCGACCAAGCCAACGAAATTGGCGATAGCCGAAATCATTTTCGGGTCGCCGATTTTGCTTCGAACTTGAAAAATTTTGACGACGAACTCGGCGACCCAGGATTCACGATCGGCGATCGCCGAAAGTGTAAATGGGTCGCTGTTTTCGCTTTTTCTGGCAATTCCTCGCGTTTCGAATTCCTCACCTGCACCCATTAACTCAACAACCAATTGTGAACGCATAATGTGGAAAAAAATGGAGTCAAAATATGCAACTATGCCCAAAACAATGCAAAGCAACTAAATTAAAGGTTGGGTTGCCTCCCAACAAGCGCTTTATTTAACGTCTGTAGCTAGACTCAGCAGTATGCATCCTATGGATCAACTAGGTGAAGTTCACAGACAAACGACACAGACTCGTAATGAACATATGTTTTGACTCGGTTACCATTGACAGTGAAACGTGTGCTATCAAAACCTAGCAATTCTACAGTGCCATTAGAATTCACTTTTTGTATCACATATGGACCAGTCCATTTTGACTTAAGTTTTCCGGGAAATAAACGGAGACGAGAATTAAAAAGGAGTACCTGGTCCCCCGGCGTGAAGTCACGGGGGCGAATGCGCTGATCGTGAAATCTCTTGGCTCGCTCCTTATACAGCCTCGAACTCTCGTATGCTTCAGTCTGGAATTCTTCAAGTTCAGTCAATTGTAGACATCTCTGCTCTGTTGCAGTTTTCAGATCCCAGTTAATTTTCTTGACTGCCCAGTATGCTCTATGTTCCAGCTCAACTGGAAGGTGGCATGATTTTCCAAATACCAACTGATATGATGACATACCAATCGGAGTCTTGAATGCAGTTCTGTATGCCCATAGAGCGTCGTCCAAGTGAGTGGCCCAATTCTTCCTAGAAACCACAAATTTTTCTAGGATTTGCTTGATTTCTCTGTTAGCCAACTCTGCTTGTCCATTGGCTTGGGGGTGATGTGGAGAAGTGATTTTATGATGCACTCCATATTTTGCTTGCAAACTCCCCAGCCACTTGTTTTTGAAGTGTGACCCTCCATCACTCAATAGTGCTCGAGGTGCTCCAAACCGAGTTAGAATGTTCTTTTGTAAGAACTTGAGCACCACCTTGGAATCATTTGTCGCTGTGGGGATGGCTTCAACCCACCGGGTCACATAGTCCACAACCAATAAGATGTATTAATATCCATGAGACTTAGGGAATGGTCCCATGAAATCAATGCCCCATACATCGAAGGGCTCAATCTCCAGCATGTATTTCTGGGGCATCTCGTCCTTCTTTGAGATGTTCCCCATCCTCTGGCATCTGTCACAGCCGGCCACGAACTTCTGACAGTCGCGGTAAATAGTAGGCCAATAAAACCCACTGGTGAGGATTTTTATGGCTGTTCTATTCGCCGCACAGTGGCCTCCGTATGGGGATAAATGGCAGTCCCCCATTATCTATTCACGCTCTTGCATCCCGATGCACCGCCTAATTACCATATCATCACAACAGCGGTAGAGTCGGCTTATCCCAATAGTAGAACTTGCAGTCATGCAAGAACTTTCTCTTCTGGTGTGAGGACAGATCAGGTGGTAGAACACCTGCAGGCAAACAATTAACCAGATCCATATACCATGGATCTACCTCCTCCACAGCTAGCAGCTGCTCATCTGGAAACACTTCAGTAATTTTTATCGGGGGATCATCTCCTTCCACCGGATTTTCCAGCCTTGACAAGTGGTCTGCTACTACATTCTCACAGCCTTTCCGGTCCTTGATTTCCATGTCAAACTCCTGCAGTAGCAGGATCCACCGGATCAGTCTCGGCTTTGCCTCCTTCTTTGCAAACATATAGCGGATCGCAGCATGATCCGTGTAAACCACCGTCTTTGCCCCAACCAAATATGCCCGGAACTTGTCAAAGGCGAAGACTACTGCCAGAAGCTCTTTCTCAGTAGTGTTGTAGTTCACCTGAGCTTCATCCAAGGTTTTGCTGGCGTAGTGAATCACCCGGAAGATTTTGTTCCTTGTTTGCCCCAGAGCAGCTCCAACTGCCGTATCACGGCGTCGCACATCAATACGAACGGCTCGGACCAGTCTGGAGAAATGAGAACTGGGGCGGTCATCAGGGCCAGCTTCAGCTTCTCAAAAGCCTGCAAACAATTTTCATCAAATACGAACTTTGCATCTTTCATGAGTAAAGCACTGAGAGGTTTAGAGATTTTAGAAAACTCCCTTATAAACCTCCGGTAGAAGCCTGCATGACCCAGAAAGCTCCTTACTGACTTCTCATTGGTGGGCGGTGGCAACTTTGAGATCGCCACAATTTTGGCGCGATCCACTTCCAAACCTGCAGCAGAAACTTTGTGACCGAGGACTATGCCCTCTCGTACCATTGATCACTGCTATTACTAACAGATTAATTATAATAACAGCGGCAAATAAATTTGTAAACCCTAAGATTATCGATCCAGGGGAATTGTATGGGGAAATTATCCTATGTACTAGCTATGATCCTAAGATTCATTGTTTGAGGAATTCAAAATCAGGGTTTTAACTTCGAAAATAAAGATAACGATACTTGAAAATTAAAGGAGTTTTGAAAAGCAAATTAAAGGAGCACAGATTCTAGGGAAGAACTCTTATTATGGATAACATGTAGGAATCAATTAATTTAACAGGTGGAATACTGCAATGATGTTATATCTCCTTGTTTGGCAAATATAACCTAGATTACTAATTAGTGGCTCATCTCCGCTCGGTCTCAAAGTACACCAAACTAGTCAATCCGATAAGCAAATCAGTTCAATTCCTACATCTAGTACATATGTTTGGATAGTGTAGATCGTATCATGTATTCCTATTCCCACTATTAATATTCACCTCTCGGTCCTTCTTCAATAGCTAGACATCTAAATTAATCGTCACCTCTCGGTCCTTGAATTAATCTAGAATTGAAAATAATCACAGGAATCATGAACCTAATTAATTAATCCTAACATGCATCCATAATAATATCAACCCCTAGAACCCGCTAGGGTTTCTAGCCACTCATCGTAGATAGAAATCCAAAAGAAAACATATTAAATTGCGTAAACATAAAAGAACTTACAAGAAAAATAAAGGGTTTCGTGTTCCCCAAGTCTCCAAACTCTAAAAACTCTAAAATATGATTGTATGCAATAGTTGATGCTGAAAAATCGAATTTACATAAGTATTTATAGTGGTGGATGCGTATCCTATCAAATCTAGGGCTAAAGATATGAATAAATCCGTTTTTCCTCGAATTTCTGCTCCAGCAGACACCTCCGCGTCGATCGCTTCTGATTCACGTCGATCGACGGGAGTTCTTGGTTGCCGTCGATCGATGCCAAATGGCATCTGTCGACGCAGCTTTTCGCCCTCCTGCGCGGTCTCACGGTTTTGGCCATAACTTTCTCTCCCGAACTCCGATTGACCCGATTCCAGTTGCATTGGAAAGCTAACTCAAAGCATCATCCATTGCCATGTGCCAATAGCTCGAATTCCTCTTGTGGACGAAATCGTCACTGCTATTCTTACACATCACTGCTTCCGGAACGGATTTCTCGTGAACTTAGGCCTAAAACCCTACAAAAACACCAAAACGCGCATAATACCACCTAATATAGACTCATGCACATAATATATATATAAACTCAATAAAACTACATAAAATAGTAGAAAATAATATAGATAAGAGAGTAAGATAATGAGCTTATCAACCATAAAATGGCATTTTTCCCAATTTAAAACCAGGTTAGTCTCTTGACAGCGCTGCAGAACAGTAATCAGGTTTTCTAAACAGTTATCAAATGAATGACCAAACACTAGGGGCGGCAATCTCTAACTCGACACGACAACCCGACACGAACCCAACACGAAAAAATGGGTTGGGTCAACACATTTAATTTTTGGGTCAATTTTCGGTCAACCCGTCTAACCCATTTAATTTTTGTGTTGGGTTCGGGTCAATCTCGGGTTGACCCGCGAACCCATTTGACCCACCAATAATATTAATTATTATTATTTATGAAATATAATTAAATAAAAATTTAATAAATAAAATATAGCCTAAAACCAAAATTTTTAAATAGTTAACACAATTTTTTAATTTTTAAGATAATTAACATAATTTATTAATTTTAAAATTAATTAACACATTTTTTTTAATTTTTAAATAATTAAACAGGTCATTTCGGGTCAACCCGAAAATAAACAGGTCGGGTTCGGGTTGAAATTTCTGACCCGCAAAAATATACAGGTCGGGTTCGGGTTGGCTTGTCGCTTGTTATTATCAGGTCACAACCCGACCCGCCAACCCGAACCCGACCCATTTGCCACCCCTACCAAACACAGAAAAATCATCCATAAAAACTTCCATAATGTTTTCAACTAGACCACTAAATATAGACATCATGCATCTCTGGAATGTAGCAGGGGCATTACATAAACCAAATGACATGCGTCTGTATGCAAAAATACCATAAGGACAAGTAAAAGCAAATTTATGCTGGTCCTTGGGGGCTATCGCTATTTGGTTATATCCAGAATAACCATTTAAAAAGCAGTAAAAATATACCCCGCTAACCTATCCAGAATCCGATCAATAAAAGGGAGAGGGAAGTGGTCCTTACGAGTAGCACTGTTAAGTGCTCTGTAGTCGATGCACATCCTCCAGCCCGTAACAGGCCTGTGGGCGATCTCATGGCCACTCTCGTCCTTGATGATGGTAGTAACTCCCTTTTTGGCCACCACTTGTGTGGGGCTCACCCATTCGCTATCCGAGATGGCATAGATCATGCCAGCGTCCAGTAGTTTCAGCACCTCTTTT
>JAPKLW010004993.1:0-23248 GCA_026898455.1 Plectranthus barbatus
CAAAATATTGAAATGTACTACTAATATCATATTAAACGTAAAAAAAAATTAATAATTTATAATATTAATATGTACATATACTAATTAATAATAACATCGCCTATCCGGAAGTTTTTTTCTTTTTAATAATGTTATAATCCGATATTTTATAACATAGCTCCCTCATGAAGATAAAAAAAAAAGAATGAAAAAAAATATAATATAAAGGGGTTGACGTTAAAGTGGAGGCAAAAAAAATTAGAGCTCTCCCAACTTGTTTAGATCTAATGTATATGATTAGTTCTTTTTCTCATATCATCTCATCCATATATCGATATTTAGAGTTTATTTTTTAAAATATAATTGAAAATTAAAAATATAGTCGTGCTTCACTTCTCTCATCGAATTTGTTGTATATCATCAAAAGCTTTATAAGTTATATAAGTTGTATAATATTTAATTTTCAAGTTTTTATTTTTAAAACTTGCTCTAATAAATAGCAAGAAAAACATATAAAGATATTTTTATCAATTTTGTTGTTATGTATTAGAGCAAAATTTCAAACAAAGCTTTCTAAGTAATAGAAATTGTAGAATATTTAATTTTCATGTTCTTCATTGGAGTTGGAGATCTTCCAGTGATAAATAATAAGAAATATATATGAGAGAAATTTCATCTATATTTCTTATTATTTATCATTGCGAGATTTCTAGCCACAATTAAAGAAAATAATATTTCTTATTATTTATAATTAAAAAACTTTGAGCCGACAATTCAGAACCGTAACGAAACTGCTACTGTGGCGAGCCAGTTAAGGTTCCACATTTTCGAAATCAGAACGGGAACCGTGGCCACATCTAATCTAGGCATCATATATTCATGTTACATATATAATTGAAAAAATGCGTGTTTTTAGTAAGTTAAAACAAGCGTTGAGTTGATGTAAAACTTACAAAAATATCATTTCTATTTAGAGAGTTTCATCTTATATGGAAAATTAAAAAGTTATTCCTGAATTCTATAAGTAAATAAATGAAATAATATTTTTAAACAAATGAAATTGGTTAAAATATAATCTTAAAGGAAAGTGATACGTTTGGTTGAAGTCTTTATTGTTATTTAATATATATATCATAACAATAAATAAATAAAACAATTAGGAAATCGAAAATAATATTGATGTGATTTTTTCAGAGAATGCGACATTTTTGATAAATTAAGCAAACTTCTGGTTTTATATATGTATAATGGATTAACCATTTATTTTTATATATTATTTATTGAATTATTTAAATCTCAATTTCTTCATTTATCAATTATTTTAGTTTCATAATATAATATAAGAGTACCAAAATTTATAGTTTATGTAATATTGTTTAGGGGTATCGGTTAAGGTATTGGGGTAACCAATTTATTTTTTTTAGTTATTATGGGTTACGGATACTATACAGTATATACAATATTTTTGGATATATATTGAGTAACACATATAATTGTTCCAAAGAAAATAATCTGAATTCAAAATTTAAGTAATCCATCTCTAAAATAAGTGCAAAGGGTAATCTAGTAAAAACTCGTAAAGCATTAACTAGTAATTAATAGTTTTTTATTATTAATTACCTCTGTATTACTTATATACCCTTATCTGGCTAACCAGATTTTGGCCAACTAACATTATTCTTTCATTAATTCGTTTGAATGTTTTTGGGCACAAATTTAGGAAAAGTTTCGTGCATGTGCATGAATTTTTGTGATTGGCTTGAACTTCTCCAAATTGCTCATCACTAACATCTGTACGTAAGTATATTCTTCTAATTTTTTATTTTGCATTCTTCTATATTTTTTTATACGATTTATGATGCACATATCTATCTCTTTTTTGTTATTTTTTTTTAATATATTGCATTAATTTAAAACTTATGCTATCCAGATGTTCTCATTGAAGATCGAATTCATAACCTTTTGAAGACATTACTTTCACCATTGTGTCCCGAGCTTGGAACACATGTCTATCTCTTGTGAACTAATTTGGCATTTTTTTTCCTTTGTTCTTTAAACAAACATGTCGAAAATTCTCCTTCTCTAACCGTGACAACACCACATTAAAGATGACTAGGTATGTCTACTTTCTCTTAAATACTTGTATGGCTCGAGTTTGATGTAATTGATAATGTATAATTAAAACTGCTTGTTTTTATATTTATATACATTTTCTACTATATTTATATTTGAATATTCTCAAAATATAAATAAAATATAGTATAAATGTTATATCTTTCTAAAGAAATAATATACTGAAAAATATCCCACTAGATAAAAGATTAAAGAGGATGAGGATGAGGATGATTTTAGATTTTAGAATATTAGAGAATTATGTTTTCTTGTTTGCTTTTTTATTTTTAACTTGGGATATTAGTTTGAACATTTAAATCTATTATATTTTATATTTTGATTGTACTGGTGGAATAGTTGTTGATTTGCGTGGTTTATATGATTTTTTATGCATTTAAAGATTTTGAGAATGTGTATTTAAGTGATAATATAATGTATATATAAGTGTAGGTAATTTTACTAATTAATTTGCCTTGCGTGTTTGAGGTGCTCGCCATAGCTTTTTCTGGACCTCATTGCCTCGCGCCTTTTAAAACCCATAATATTATTGGGGATGAATTTGAATAAAAGAAAAAAATTACATTAATATACCTGAACCTAAATTTGTAGAAGCCAAGTTATTAGAGATTTGAGGATGCTGCTTATAGTCTGAAGGTAGTTGCCAAAGGCGGTTTGTTGATTTGAAGAAAAAACCTACTTTGTGAAAGACAGTTTATGTTTAATATTAGGGCGAGCTTAATTAGTGGTAAAATTGAAAAAAAATAATTAAAATGAAAAATAATTACAAAATTATCAACATAATTTTCCTCGAAAAATAAAAATCTCTCCTTGAGAGTAAAAAACATATGTTATTTCCTTGTAACATAAATATTTGAAAAAAGAAAAAATAACATCAAGAAATTTCTAATAACCAAAGTAATCTTGAAAAAGCAAGATTATTCACCCATATTATTTGAAGAGACTAAATTGCCCTATTAAAATGTTATGAAGTAAATGTGGTGTTATAATTCCATACAGAGATGAAAGTGACATTTCTCATTTGATGTGTTTCAGACATCTCCACACGACCATCTTACGCTCGTCGCGTAACAGACTAAGAATTCATGTACACACTGCAAGGCCTCCGCACCGGGATACTAGCCACATCTTCGAACCACCCACCGATAATCAGCCAGCGAAGCCCAGAAGCGGCAAATTCACGGACTCCGACATAGTGAAATGCAACATCACTATCACAAAGCACATGCGCAACGGCCAATGTGACGCCGCATTGTGCTTGTTCAACTCCATGCCTCGCAAATCTACGGTCTCCTACAACACTATGATTTCAGGGTACTTATCTAATAACAAATTTATGCTGGCCCAACAGCTGTTTGATGAAATGCCTGTTAAAGATTTGGTCGCTCGCAATATAATGATCAGTGGGAATATCAAGAATAAGAATCTCGGAGGTGCAAGGCGGTTGTTTGATGAAATGCTTGTGAAGGATGTTGTCTCGTGGAATGCAATTTTGTCTGGCTATGCGCAGAATGGGTTCTTGGATGAGGCAAGGAGAATTTTTGATATGATGCCAGAGAAGAATGAGATATCATGGAATGGGATTCTTGCGGCTTATGTTCAAAATGGGAAGATTGACGAGGCAAGGAGATTGTTTGAGAGTAAAGAGCATTGGTCTGTAGTTTCTTGGAATTGTTTGATGGGAGGGTACTTGAAGAAGAAGAGGTTGGTTGAGGCAAGACAGGTTTTTGATTCTATGCCTATTAGAGATGAAGTTTCTTGGAATACAATGATTACGTGTTATGCACAGAATGGGAATATGGAAGAAGCAAGAAAATTGTTTGAAGACTGTCCAACTCATGACGTGTTCACATGGACAGCAATGGTGTCGGGTTACATTCAAAATGGGCAGTTGCAGGAAGCTAGGAGGGTTTTTGATCAGATGCCCGAGAAGAATGCCGTTTCATGGAATGCAATGATGGCAGGGTATGTGCAAATCAAGAATATGGATTTGGCAGAAGAACTGTTTGAGCTGATGCCATGTAGGAATATTAGTTCATGGAACACTATGATAACTGGCTATGCTCAAAATGGTGGCATTGAGAAAGCTAAAAATTTATTTGACAGAATGCCCCATCGGGATTGCATCTCTTGGGCTGCAATCATAGCCGGGTACATTCAGAATGGTGATAGTGATGAGGCATTGCGAATGTTTATCAAAATGTTGAGGACTGGGGAAAGGTTAAATAGGTTTGTATTTACTAGTGTTTTAAGCAGGTGTGCTGATCTTGCTGCTTTTGAGCTTGGTAAGCAAATACATGGACGTGCCGTTAAAGCAGGATACGAGTTTGGCTGCTTTGTGGGAAATGCTCTTCTTTCCATGTACTGTAGGTGCGGAAGCATCATGGAGGCCTATGAGGTTTTTAACAGAATTGAGGATAAGGATGTGATCTCATGGAATACAATCATTATTGGTTGTGCAAGACATGGCTTTGCCCAAGAAGCTCTCCAATATTTTGATTCAATGAAACAAGTGTCTATCCAACCTGATGAAGTTACTATGGTAATTTTTTTTTTCCCCATAAAATTCTTAGTGCTATTTGGGGTTTATAAAATGTTATTAATACCAAGAAGTACTTGTATTCTTGGGTGTGGTATAGATCATATTGTGCATTTATAACTCATGTCAGAAGTTATTTTCTTTTCTGAAGCTTCTTCCACTCTCCAAGTTGATCATCTTATCACCTTGCCATGCATACTTCCTGCAATAGTAAATAGTAAGTAAAACAAATTTTACAAAGAAAAAAGGCACCACTGTCAGAGACATGAAAATTGTTCAGTGTATTTTAAAAAAATTCATGTTGTTATTTCATTTTCATTTCCTTTATGAGGAATTGACAGTGCAGGGAAACTTTCAATTATCATTGATTTTGTTTGCTTTATCTGAGAAATTCTTCTCCATGTGTTGGTTGAAAATATTCACTTGTGTAGTTTTTTTTTTTTATTTTTTTATTTTTTTAAAATTTAGGTTGGTGTTCTATCAGCTTGTAGTCATGCTGGCTTGGTAGACAGGGGCAAACATTACTTCTATTCTATGAGCCAAGATTATGGCATTGTGGCAAATCCAAAGCACTATACCTGCCTGATTGATCTTTTAGGCCGAGCTGGAAAGCTAGAAGATGCTCAAAACGTAATGAACAGTATGCCTTTCAAACCAGATGCAGCAACATGGGGAGCTCTCCTTGGTGCTAGCAGGATTCATGGAAATACAGAATTGGGAGAAAAGGCTGCCGAAATGATCTTTGCTTTGGAACCATGGAATTCCGGGATGTATGTTCTTCTTTCAAACTTATATGCAGCTTCTGGCAGATGGGAAGATGTTAATGAGATGCGACTAAGAATGAGGGACACGGGTGTTAGCAAAACACGAGGCTATAGCTGGGTTGAAGTGCTGAACAAGATTCACACTTTTTCTGTTGGAGATTTCACTCATCCTGACAGTGACAGCATTTATACTTTCTTGGAAGAGCTGGATTTGAGGTTGAAAGAAGACGGTTATGTTTCAGCCACAAAATTGGTGCTGCACGATGTGGAGGAGGAAGAAAAGCAGCATATGCTGAAGTATCATAGTGAGAAATTAGCTGTCGCTTATGGGATTATGAAAATACCAGCTGGGAGACCTGTTCGTGTTTTCAAGAACTTGCGCGTCTGTGAGGATTGCCACACTGCGATCAAGCACATAGCCAAGATTGTGGGGAGGCCAATCATCTTACGAGATCCCAATCGTTTTCACCACTTCGAGGGTGGTGTATGTAATTGTGGAGACTATTGGTGATTTCATATGCATTGTTTCAACTTTCAAGCAACAATGCCTGTTTAATATGCACTCTTCTCTGCTGAAGTACGAGCTGAGATTTTTCTGCTGGGGCTAGATCAGTTTCTTGGACTAGACAGCTCAGTTTGACAAGGGTATCATATATTCATATTCCTTAATAGATTCAGAAAAGTGTAACTCTTTGCTTAGCAACTGACATAGATGTTAAGAGAGAGAGAGAGATAGCAGAAACTCGTTAAGGAAATGCTTTTGCTAATGTCACCAGAAGAATAACTTGTGCAAGCTTAAGGCAGGAACTCTTTAGGCAGTTAAGTTATAAAGTTCATTAGATGCAGCGAAGTTTTTTGTTTTCTTTCACCTTTTAATGCAGCTACATAATGATATAAACTTGATGAGGAATATGCTTGTGATTTTGTAAGGATGTTTATTTTTACTTTTTGTTTTAGATGACATATTATGACAATAAATTAAATATGAATTAGTTTTTCTTTTTACTTCTTGTTTGCTAGATAGCATGAGGTAAACCTGGGCAGGTACTGTTTATATGATGACAGTGAATCTGCAGGGGATATTGGTGACAGGGCAGTTCACAGCAGTAGAGCCGGTGCAACTGGCCGGATTCACTTCTACTTGGAGAATTTGGCAGAAAATGGAGTTTCAAATTGGTAGTTCCAGTTTGGAGAACATATCTATCTACCCTTTGTGTTGATGCAATGGTTCAGCACGATTGTAAGTAGTTTTTGTTGTGTGATCCATCGGTTTCGTTGAATTGTTTCCTTCTTTTTCCTGGTTTATTTCCAACTCCAACGAGTTTCTGATGCTCTCTCTCTCTTGGCAGAATGAGAGTGAAAGACTGTGGTTGTTAGAGTACATTAGGGATCTCATTTGGCTTGGAATCCATCTGCCGTACCCTTTTTATGTTGTTGTTCCTATAATCAGAGGCTTTGGGTATCAATAGCTTCTTTTGAAATGGTTTGTGCCATAGTAAGTTAAGCATACAGAATTCCAGTCACTTAAAACTCCCCATTTTATTAATGTATCATATTGTTCAGGTTTTACAGTTAGTTGGTGCATCAAGTGACACAATTTACATGTACAATCAGCTGCTTCAATCCATATTTCTCAGTTAAGCTAGTTCAAGACGACTATTAACTAATTGAAATAAAATACGGAATAAATTATCAATTATATTATTAGTCAACTATGAAAAATTTGTTAATGCTTTTTCATTTGTTGAATTATTATATCTTAATGTTTCATTCTATCAATTAAAAATATTCTCCATACCTAAAAAATATTCTCCACAACAAAAAATACCTAAAGTTTCTCCTCATATTGAATTGTATCATAATTCTATCAATTGAAAATACTCTTATTTTTATGTTAAAATTTTGTTAAATCATATATTAATTTTACTTTAATATATTCCAAAAAAAAAAAAATGCTCCATAAGATTTAATGAATGACTCATCAAGTTTTACACTGTTAATCAGTAATAGAAAAAATATTAGGATAGTTTTTATAGTGTGATATTTTTAATTATGAGATATTAGAATATAAGATATTTTCATAACCGACTTATAAAGGATAGTATTGATAATTTTTTATAAAATTATTTGCAAACAACAGTCGACTAATCCATATACAGGGCTGCAAATAGAGTGGTTTATTATTATTATTTTTTTATATACGTATTATACTATCTTAGTCTCATAAATTTTTTTTAATTTATTTTTGACATAATTATCGATGTTTATGAGTATAGTAATATTAATATTTTATTTATGAGTGCAAATTTTCTTTTTGTCATTTTAAAAAAATGAAATAATATTAGGGAACAAACAAAAATATGAAATGAGATGGTTCTTGGTAGGGGTGACAATTCGTGCGGATCGGATCCTTATCGTGTCAATCCGTTATCGATCCGATCCGTTAAGGTCAAATCCGTATCCGATCCATTAAGAAAAATTAAAATCCGTATCCGTATCCGATCCGTTAAGCTCAAATCCGTATCCGCACGAATCCGATCAGTATCCGTCAAGGATCCAATAAGTATCCAATCCGAATGATCCGTTATGTATCCGATCCGATAAAGATCCGATAAGAATCCAAACCGGTATAATTCAATATGAATCCGTTTCAATAAACACAATTATAATCCAAAAAAATTTTGATAAGATAATACAAAATATTCAAATTTGATTGTTCAAATAATGTGTTTGATAAATAAATAAAAGTGCAACTTCATTTGAAACTAAAATTCTCAATCAAATATCCGAAGATACATAGATAAATCTTAAATTTCAATTCTAGTGGTCAAACATTCTCATTTCTAAATACTGATCAATCTTTCACCTTAGTCGTCAATTCTCCACTTATAATTTTGAGGGAGAGAAATATTAATTAAAACTTTAAAATTTATAACAAATAAAATAAATAATAATAAATACTTTTAATCTATCATAGTGAAATTGAAAGAGTTGAGACAATTAATGAGAATCTACAATACTTTCATCAACATTAAAATTTAAGATCTCACCTTTTAGTTAATCCGTTGTTACAACTTAATTGAAAACTTGAAGTTGAGAAAAAAAGAATATTATTAAATTGGGAAGGTCTTGGGTTAGGCAGGCCTAAACCATTTAGGCGGGTTTTATCCATTAACCCAAGCTTTAGGCGGGTTTTATCCATTAACCCAAACCCAAACCCAAACCCATATAATATACCCTATTTGGGATGGGTGAACCCATATGGGTAGGATAAAACCTGCCTAAACCGTTTAGGCCTGCCTAACGCAAGTTTTTGCCTATTAAATTTTGATAGTAGAAGAAAAATATATTAAAAAATATAATTAATAGATAAATAAATATATTTTTTAGTGGTAAATTAATAAAATGGGACACGAACAATGAAGAACCAAGAGATTTGAGTTTTTGAAAGAACTTTCAATCTATATTAATATATCAATTAATTAATTATTATTTTTAAAATAAATAATTTTTATTAATTTATTAGCGGATATCCGTTTCCGATCCGTATCCAATCCGAATCCGATCCAAAATTTTCGTGTCCTTATCGTGTCGATCCGATAAGGATCCATATCCGATAAGCCTCAATCCGTATCCATTATTATCGTGCGAATTCGTGTCAGATTATCGGATCGGATCAAAAATTGTCACCCCTAGTTCTTGGGAAGGAGGGAGTAGTTTTTATTCATAATCTTGATTCACCCTCACAAAAAACGAGGATAGAAAAGCAGCGGCATATTGGGCTCCTAAAATTACGGCCCGATTGCCAACAACACGCTAATAACACTTATATTTTACAATTGATCCCACCACAGAAATCGATTAATTCTTGGGAAATAGCTCTCGTTAACTAAGCATATATCAACTCTTGTATGATCCGAGAGATTTCCCTGCCCCGGCCCGTAGAACGAACTGATGGTAGATTGCAGCTATGGCTGCACCCACGAAGGGCCCGACCCAGAAAATCCACTGCAAAATTTGATTAAAAATAATAATGATGAGGATTGAAATTGAGGGCTGAATGTAATAAATATATATGTAAAGTACTTGATCATCCCAGGCTTTGTCTTTGCCGTAGACAACAGCAGCTCCGAAACTTCGGGCCGGGTTGATGCCGGTGCCGGTGATTGGGATGGTGGCCAAGTGAACCATGAACACTGCAAATCCTATGGGAAGTGGGGCCAGAACCTGCATTCGACGTTTATCATTATGTATCCACCAATAAAATAATAATAATACTAATTATGAGTGCTTTCTATAACTTCGATTTTGGTATTTGTGTGTGTATAAAATTCTCCTTGGGATGGATCAACCCATTTGGGTAGGATAAAACCCGCCTAAACCGTTTAGGCCTGCCGCAAGTTTTTGCCTTATTTTATAGGTTGAATTTTGCCGCCCCTATACCATGCTTCAGTTTCTTACTTTTATTATTTTCATAACACTATGGTTTCTTTTGTTTCAAATGAACATATCCAACTCATAAGTTTGAGTATCTTAAAAATATTTTTATAAGTTTTAAATTAATATATTATTATTAAAAAGTAAAATATACAAATGAAATTATATATATATATTTTTTTAGCTTATTTTTTATTTCTTACCCATTTAGTTTTTCTTAAAACCGTATATGACAACTCTGCCTCACTCTTGTCACTTTTTTTCTACTGATATGTAGCTTATATGTAGGGGTGACAATTTTTGATCTGATCCGATAATCCGACACAAATTCGCACGATAATAATGGATACGGATTGAGGCTTGTCAGATATGGATCCTTATCGGATCGACGTACACGATAAGGAAACAAAAATTTTGGATCAGATTTGGATTGAATACGGATATCCGTTAATAAATTAATAAAAATTATTTATTTTTTTAAATATAATAATTAATTAATTGATTTTGATATATTAATATTGATTTAGAGTTCTTTCAAAAACTCAAATCTCTTCATTCTTCATTGATCGTATCACACTTTATTAATTCTCCTCCATCGCGCTACAATAGGCCTTTTTCATGACTTAAACAAGTTAATTACGATTGCCAAATTTATTATTAACCACAATTAGTTACTAAACGCTAGCTCCAAAATTAATGTATCAAAATGAAAAGTGCCTATTGTAGCGGGACAGAGGAGTATTTATTTATCTATTTTTTAATATTTATTTTCTTCTAGTATCAAAATTTAATAACTTTTTTTTTTTCTCAACTTCATATTTTCAATTAAGTTGTATCAAAGGATTAACTAATTAGTGAGATCTTAAATTTTAATGTTGATGAAAGTATTGTAGATTCTCATTTATTGTCTCAACTCTTTCAATTTCACCATGATAGATTAATGGTATTTATTATAATTTATTTTATTTGTTATAAATCTTAAAATTTAAATTAATATTTTTATCTCTAAAAATTGTAAGTGGAGTATTGACGACTAAGGTGAAAGATTGATCAGTATTTAGAAATGAGCATGTTTGGCCACTAGAATTTGAATTTAAGACTTATCTATGTATCTTGAGATATTTGATTGAGGATTTTAATTTCAATGAAGTTGCATTTTTATTTATTTATTAAATACATTATTTGAACAATCAAATATGAATATTTTGTGTTATCTAATCAATTTTTTATTGAATTATAATTGTGTTTATTGAAACGGATTCTTATTGAATTAAAACAATTTGGATTCTTATCTCTTTATCGAATCGGATACATAACGGATCATTCGGATTGTGTACTTATTGGATCCTTAACGGATACGGATCGGATACGTGCGGATACGGATTTGAACTTAACGGATCGGATACGGATACGAATTTTGATTTTTCTTAATGGATCGGATATGGATTTCACCTTAACGGATTGAATCGATAACGGATTGACACGATAAGGATCCGATCCGCATGAATTGCCACCCCTACTTATATGAATATGAGAGGCTATTTAAATGAATGGCCAAAATACCAATATTAGGCCAAAATATACATATTTATCAAATTTACTATTAACTATCATCTATTTTCATTAATTGCCAAATTACTCGAAACTATACCAATATAAGAAAGAGTTTTTTTCAGCGATGGAAAGTTGACGATACTCATCAAAAATTTATGTCTATGTAATATAAATGAAAAGTCATTTTATTAATATGCCAAATATTTCTTCTAAGCATTTGCGATCAACTTTTCGTCACCCCAAAAAAAAGTTTCTATCCTATATTTAAATAATTTCCAATAATTTGGCTATTTACTTAAAAAAGAGCATAATTGGTACTAAATTTAAAAAAATAAATATAATGTTTTAGCCTTAAATAAAATTAGTGAAATGATTGAAATATTGTTAATAGGTTGAATTTGCCGCCCCATTAGACTTTTAGTGACGGTGACCCCATTACTTAACCGCCCTAGCCTAAATGACATATGCAATTTCAAGTCATATTTTTATTTTATATAAAACAATTCATTTCACCAACTAATATGGTACAAATATAATTTATGAAATTCCACATTATTAGGTATCCAACATCAAATCTAAGCAAGTTACCGAGATTATAAACTATGACACTATAGATGCATGTTACTCCCTCCGTTCCGATGAAGTAGTCCTATTTCTTTTCGGTACAGAAATTAAATGTTGTGAGTGTAATGGAATTAATATTTTATTGGTGAGTGTGAAAAAAATTATCATTTTAGAAAAACAGGACAATTCAATAGGACAGACAAAAAAAAGAAAATGAGATTACTTCAATGGGACAGAGAAAATACAATTTATGAGGGAATGAAAATATTCCAAACCCACCATTTGAGTAAAGGATATGAAAATGAAAAAATAGAAATAATACCCAAATATATAGGAATTACTAAAACCTTCCACAATGGTTAGTTTCAGTTTCATTCTCATTCTCATTGCCAAATTATTTATTTCTTATTTTTGTAGTTCATGTTATGATAATCATTTACTTATTTATTTATTTTTGTATTATTACTCTAAAATATTATGATAATTATATTATTTTATAATATTATATATTATTATAATTATATATATATTTTTTACTATATTATAATAATAATATTATTAAATTAATCATTTATTTGCATCTTCATTTTATATTATATAAAATAAATAAGTAGATAAATATATTATTTATTCATTTTAATATGTTTATATTTTCTTGAATTTTATTATTAAATTAATTAATTATTTTTTATTTTTATTTAATAATAACTTTCTTATTATTTACATTTTATTGTTTTTATAATATTATTCTAAAATATTATGATAATTATACTATTTTATAATATTATATATTATTATAATTATATATTATTCTTTTTTAATATATTATAATAACAAAATTATTAATAAATTATTCATTTATTTTGTTTCTTAATTTTATATTTTATAAACAAATAAGAAGATAAAAAGATTATTTATTTATTATAATATGATTTTCTTGATTTATTATTATAAAATTATTTATTATTTATATAATATTTTAATTATTTTTTAAACCTATAAACTTAAAAATTTAATAATTTGAATTGATAATGATTCCCAAGCCCATATCATAAACCAAACATCATAATTGAGAATGATTCCCAAAAAACAAATCTATATCCATTCCCTTTACTAGCAAACTCAAACTCATAATAATTCCTCACAGTTAAATACTTAAACCAAATGCCCCCTAAATTAATTTTTATTAACTCATTTTTATGAGGATATTAATTGTGAGCCAAAATTAGATTTTCATGCAAGTCATCTAGAAATTCACTCATTATATTAATCGCAAGAATTGAGGCCTTTCGATGATCACGCAATTAACGTAATATTAATAATCTAATGATAAATAAAAATCTTGATTCTACAAAAAAGAAATTATCGATAGTTTTCTAAATATTGCAACATTGAGAATCATTGTTTAGGTACTCGAGTAGTGACGGATCCTTCGAAATTAATATGTTGGATTAGTCCTTTAGGAGTTCAGATATGAATAATCATTTTTGTTGTGGGCCTATTCTTCTATGCCACATCAATACAAAGATCCATGATTTTCATGATGCGCAGTTTATGAGTTCTGCTTCGGAGCTGGCTTAGCGAAACCTAGGAACCACGGTTTCCTAGGAGTACATCCTCGACCACAATGATTAGCCATCCTAACACTTTTGTTAGGATTTTTGTTAGAGAAATTCTTCCTTACTTTTGTGTGGTCAAAGATTGTAAAGCATCTTAGTCAATTCTTCAGAGTCTAGAGTTCTAATTTGTAATCCTTGTATAAGATCGAATTGAGTTGTAATAGAACTTAGGCTGAAGACCGAGCAAAGGAAAATGCTCAGAACTGACTACTTCACGCCTGAAACTTGGTTTCCACCAAGTATAGCCTTAACCTAAAACTGAGATGGAGCACTCAGTTTAAGGTCTACCATACTGACAAGGAGGAGTCAGTATGAGGGCTTTCCCGTACTGACTAAATAGAAGTCAGTATGAGGGTTTTCCATACTGATCCGGAGAAATCAGTATGAGGGCGTTTTCTATACTAACTATGGATAGTCAGTATGAGGGTTTACCATATTGACCTAGGGAAGTCAATATGAGGGCTAAGCCGTATAGACTTTTGTAAGTCAGTACGAGGGCCTCTACCTTTAAAATCGAGCTATTCGAAGATATCGAAGCTTAGTCAGAGATAGGTTTTCAAATATGCCCATGTGTAAGTCAGTACGAGGTTATCCAAACCTGGGTTCCTCAAACTGAGAACTTAGTCTCATATGAAGTTTGTGTATGGTACACTGACGTAGCAGCGCAGCAGGTCGCAGACCTAAGGCATGGGCTACGATTGGACAATATCTTCCATGAGTCTAACGTTTGGATTTATGTGTCTAACGGACAGAAATTCAAAATGTCTTGAGGAAATCCTCTATAAAAGGGTTTGCACCTCAACCTTCAAATGGTTAGCGCAACGCACGCATCAACGAGAAGAACTTTCAAAGCCTAATCATACAAGGTTGAGAGAACTCTGAGCTTAGGATCTTAAAGTCTTCATACGACAAAGAGGATCTGTCTCTCTCTGCAAACTCCCTGAGTTTTCGTGTTTTCATATACAAGACTTGAGTCTCCGACTCAAGTTATACT
This sequence comes from Plectranthus barbatus, assembly GCA_026898455.1. Lineage (NCBI taxonomy): Eukaryota > Viridiplantae > Streptophyta > Magnoliopsida > Lamiales > Lamiaceae > Plectranthus > Plectranthus barbatus. The sequence goes on from JAPKLW010004993.1 coordinate 14,581, forward strand.
GCGCTAACTTCTCGTAGCACGAGGCTGAAGCTGTAAAGCTAAATCTCTTCTTTGGTGAATATATCTTTCTAAGATATATTCATAGCAGTCAGTTTCCTAGTCTGGATTCTGATTCTCACGGGCGTATACCAACCACCTGAGTTCTCGGAAGAACGAGTAAACATCCAACCATTCTGGGAAGAATTAGTAAACATCCAACCACCAGGAAGGAGGCTGCGGGGTGCGTCCCCACTTCAACTTGAAGACTGAGTCTGCAAGGAGTTCCTAGGCGAGTGCCACAGCTGACTGGAGGAAGCAGGTGCCGACGGACTGTGTATAGATCGTAAGGAGTCTTGTATTTACTTAGTGAATTATCCAGACCTTGGGTCTGAAGACTTGATGTAGGATATTGAAATCTGAACCACTATAAACTCTCTGTGTTGTTTACTGTTTTCTTTCATACAAGCTCTGTTTATCTGTTTCACAAACTGACTCTTAAAACCTTTAATACTTGTCCAAGTATTGAAGTGTATATACTGTGAAACTAACTTAACTGAAACATAGACTTAAGCTTAAGGTTTCTACACACAAAACAGACTATACTATGTTTATGCGAACCAGTGCAACTTTCATTTAATACTTCCGCTGCATACAAAAACCATCCGCTGCACAGTTTTGCACTCTAATTTTGGGACCAACAAGTGGTATCACGCGCCAAGGTTCTTACAGATACGGTTGCGTTGAGTCACTTAGGACCAGATCTATGTTTTTCTACACTTGGTTCTTTTTCTGCACTTGGTTTCTATTTTGTGTGTATAAGCTCAGGTACACAGAGATAGCTCATATTACAAAGCTTCCAAAGTACTCATCAAAAAATTTTGAGATTTGGAAGTAACGCTCGTTGATCATGCTGAAGAATGTCCACCCAGAAATGGCAGAGGTTCTATCTATCAGACTGCTGAAGATCACCAAGGTAAATACTCAGCTCGGAGGAGCAGAAGGTCAGGAGATAGTGGAGCAACCTTATGCAGAGTGGACAAACAACGACAAAGTTCATTTTCATCTAGATTCAGTGGCCATGGAGCTCATTCTTCAATCCTTACCGGAGCCACTGGTTGTTGAAGCTTTAGTGCACAAAAACGCCAAAAAGATGTGGGAATTTCTTAGCACCCTCAGCCAAGAAACAACTCAGTTGAAGAGAAACAAGCTTCAAAATTGTGTAGATAAGTATGAATCTTTTCAAATGTTTCCTGGTGAAAATGTCAAATCAATGGAAGCTAGATTCAATGCTATTATCTGTTAGCTTAAAAACTTGGGGAGAACATATGAGATTGCAGATATGAATGCAAAAATTCTCTCCAAGTTGCCCAAGGAGGACTGGTTCGTCAAAGCCACCAACTTGAAGGAGAAAGATATCTCCTAGATGACGACCAAGGATGTGTTCGCCCAGCTCCAAGCCCATGAATGGGACATACAAATGGCGAACATGAATGAAGCAGTGTGAAGTGTCAGATCTTCTACTTTTTTCGCAAAAAGGGAGTTTAAGAGAAGGCCTCAAAAGCCTTACCAAGCTGACATATCTTCTGGACAAACGTCTACATCAAAATCAGCACCCACACCTTCCTACCAGCAGAAGGAGGAAGAGAGCTCAATTGGAGAGCTTGAGGAGCAGATGAAGAAGCTGAAAAAACTTCTTGAGAAAGCTAAAGCCAAGAAGGAAGGTTCGCAACCCAGCGAACTAAAGTTCAGCGAGAGACCTCCTAGAGGTTGCTTTGAGTGCAACTCCCCAAATCACCTCAAGTATGAGTGCCCACTAGTTTCCAAGGAGGAAAGGGAGCGCTTGAAGAGGGTGTTAGAGAAGAAAACCTCCAAAGCAGTTGCAAATGCCATGCTTTCCAGAACTAAGGTGCCAGACATCTCAGACAATGACGATGGCTACTACACATCAGATGATTAGGCAGTGGAGGAAGCCTTCCTGGTGTTGATGGCAAAGCTCGGAGAAGAGGAAGAAACTGAAACAAAATCTACTACTCCGGTACACATTTCTAACTCAGTTTCTATTCCTATAGCATGCATAGAAGACAACTCTGAATCTTGTTGCTCAGATTAAGAGGATGTTACTCTTGAAACTTTATATAGAGAATTTGCCAAGTTTTATGAGTTAAAAAAATGTCTTGGCATGTGAAAATGCTTCCCTGAAACTGAAAGTTCCAAAACTGACTGAGGAGATCCAAGGATCAAAGTCAGTAAGTGAAGATCTAGCTAAACTTATAGAAAGGCATTCTACATTACTTGAATCTTTTAAATCTATTTTTGAAGAATGCGCATCTTATAAACTGAAAATTGCTAGTGTTCAAAAACTTATCTGTTCACTTTTCTCTAGTACTAGCAAAGTTTCAGAAGCTCTAAGTTTACAAAGACATTCTTCTGATAAGTCAGGTTTAGGCTTTACAGAGAATAATTTGAGCAATCAGGCTTCTACTTCCAAAACTAGGTATGTCTGGAACTATCACTTTAGGAAGAATTCCAGTTTAGAAGTCAAGCTGTTTGGTAAAGGAGTAGTCAGCTATGATAAAGACTCCTTAGAGGCTAATCAGGAATGAAGGGGACAGTTAGTTTCAAAACTGACTACGACACCCAAGTCTAGAAAAATGTTGACTCATAAGTCAAACAAACCTAAGATGAAGCCCTTTAGGCCTAGGAAGTGGGTTGAGCAAAATGGTTCTAACATAAGGAAACCCACCTCAACAGCTAAAACTGTACTTTATAGAAAGTTAGTTGCATTTTGGGATTCTAGAAATCCGAGGTTCCCAACTCATAATTCGTATGAGAGAAGAACTTATCCGTATAGAAAGGACATCTATACGAGGTCTCAGTCCAACCAATTCTCTACTTTTAGGACTAGGAAGACTACACACTCCAGACCAAGTTTCCTTGAGCCCAACCGAAACTCAGTTTTAGGAAGTCAGTTCCTAGAAACTCAATTTCAAGAAACTTAGTTTCTGGTCAGGTTTCACACACTCACCTCTTCTCTTCAAATATGCATAGAAACTGATTCAATTTCTTAAAGAGGAAGAGAATGGGAGAAAAAATTGTGACACCTAGATATAAGGTGAAACAATTATGGATTCCCAAAGTATGTATCCATAACACTACCCTGCAGGACCCGCAGAAACACGTGTACCTTTTGTCTAACCTTATCTATTATGCAGGTAAAAGATCACCAATGTCAACTTAAAAAGAAGAAAAGAGCATGGATTTTGGACAGTGGGTGTTCAGCTCACATGACCGGTGACAACAATCTCCTTTCAAAACTGAGAATGTCAAGAGGACCACTTGTCAGTTTTGGAGATGACTTAAAAGGGAGAGTAATCGGTAAAGGATTCTTGGAAAGCAATGGAATTATCATCAATGATGTATCCTTAGTCACCAACCTCAACTACAATCTGCTGAGTGTGAGTCAACTTATTCAATCTGGATATGAGGTGATTTTTGCCGAAGGAGAATGCTGGATCAATGACAAAGATTCCAAGGAGACTGTGTTGAAAGGTGTAAAGAATGGAAGTCTCTACTATGTGGATTGGGAGAGCAGAAAGACAGACTCATGCCTTGTCGCAACAAGCTCATCCCAAGAAGGAGTCAACTGGTTATGACATAAACGACTAGCCATCTAAATTCCAAGTAAATGAGATATCTTGCAAAACACAAGCTTGTGGAAGGCCTACCACAAGTCAGTTTCAAGAAGGAAGAAGGTGTATGCAGAGCATGCAAGATGGGAAAGAAAACTAGAGCATCATTCAAAAATTGAACCATCGCAACAAGCACAGATAGGATCTTCAAGCTACTTCATATGGATCTTTTTGAACCAGTCAAGCAACCTACCATTGGAGGAAAAAGATTTACTCTCGTCGTGGTTAATGACTACTCGAGATATACTTGGGTAAGCCTGCTGAAGAGCAAGGATGAAGTGTAGCTTCAATTTCAAGAGCTTATCCTTCAACTGCAAAATAGTAAAGGATTCACCATTAAATAAATCAAATCTGACAACGGGACTGAGTTTTGCAATGGTCCATTGATGGACTTCTGTGCTGATACTGACATTGCTCATTGATGAGTTCATATTTTCACTCATTATTGGTTTGATTTATCTTTGTTTTTAGTTGCATTTGAGTTTATTTTATTTATTTTTATTGCATGAATCACTCTAGGAGGGTATTGCGCTTGTAGTGGTGTATTTTTGCAGGTTTGAGGTCAAATTCATCGAAAATCCGTACCGAAAGCAATGGATGTTCAAAAAAACATACACGACTTCTTCCACACTTGGAATTTGAGCTAATGGGGTACGTCAATCGAAAGAACTTTGAATTATCTTTCCAATGCAAGTGGATCGGGTCAATGAGACTTCGGGAGAAAAAGTTATGGCCAAAACCGTGAGAACGCGCAGAATCGATCGACGCAGCCAAAGACTGGTCAACATGGATGCTTGTCGATCGATGCAGAACCATGTCGATCAATGCAAATATTTTTGACGAGTTCCTGGAAGATTTTCACGAATCTAGGGCGAGATTTGGCCAAGATTGAAGAGATATATTATATTCGAAGCCCTGAAGACTCAAGATTAAAGATATATTCATTATCGGACATGAAGATATAGATATGCATCAAATCTAATCCTATCTCCTATAGAATTCAGCCTTGTAAAGCCCAAATTAAACACTATAAATACCCCTCTAGTTTGGACCATTCAGTATGCTTTTGTGCTTTCTTTTTATGTTTTTTATTTTTTTTATATTTTAGTAGTAATTTAGAGTGTAGTATTTATTTTTCCTACACTCTTTGAAATTCTGTTTTTATTTTCAATGCAAGTTTATTTTCCTTTAATTATGTCTGTTTATTCCATTATGTCTATCTAAATTCCTAGCAGGTTCTAGGGTTTGAATATTATTGTGGATGAATATTTAGGATTAATTAATTAGGTTCATGATTCCTGTGTTTATTTTATAATTCAAGATTAATTTAAGGACCGAGAGGTGATGATTAATTTAGATGTCTAGCTATTGATAGAAGGACCGAGAGGTGAATATTGATAGTGGGATTAGGAATGCATGATATACTCTATACTGTCCAGCTGAGATATATTAGACTGTAGAAATTGAACTGATTTCTTTATGAGATTGACTAATTTGGTGTTCTTGAGACCGAGAGGATAGTCACTAATTAGTAATCTAGGTTATATTTGCCCGAACAAGGAAATGTATCATAACTGCAATATTCCACCTGTTGATTTAATTGGTTTTTACATGTTATCCATAATAAGATTTATGCCCTTGGATCTGTTTCTCGCTTTATTTGATTTAAGTTTTATTTTATTTTCTCTGCCTAGTTTTATAAATCCAAACCTGAATTTTGAATTACTCAAACAAGTAATCTGAGACTATGCTTTAGTATATAGGACTATTTTGCACATCTTTTCTCTGTGGGTTCGACTACCTTAGGGTATTATAAATTTATTGGACCACTATTCTATAATTAATTTGTTTGAAATAGCAGTGATCAAATTGGCTCCGTTGCCAGGGAATAGATAGATTTAGCGCCTATTACTAATTCTGTTTAAGATTTATGGATTTAGTTGTATTTTAGCTTTATTTTCGCAGTTTTTATTTTCTAGTTTTGGTATCTGTGTCGATCGACGTAGCTTGCTACAATCGACGTGCATAATTGCATTTCACGTCGATCGACGCAGCTTTGCATCGATTGATGTGAACAAATTTCTCGCATCAATTGATGCTAACTCACCTCGATCGACGCTGAGACTCTATTTTTACTGTTTTTCATTTTTTTACTTTAAAATTAAAATTTTCTTTTATCTTTTGCAGGTAGTGAATGAACACAAGACAAAAAGAGGAACCACTTGAACCGTTTGACCCCGAGATTGAATCAACCTGCAGAAGGAATAGAAGAAGAAGAGCAAACGAGAGACTACAAGGAGTTGACATAGAGCAACCGAATGAACTACCAAATCTAACACCAGAAGAAGCAGCAGTCCTTGCTCAAGAGGTTCAACAGCTGTAAGAGAGATGGAAACTGACTATGAGGAGCAGAATGCCCAGTTATTGCTGCTACAAAATCAACAAGGGCAAGGTGGAGGAGAACAACCACGAAGAACCATCCAGCAGAGGTTCCAACCCTAGCATGAGGAAGACAGATTCCGAATTGGCATCGATGCCAATAATTTTAAATTGAAGACCAACCTAATCTAAATGGTTCAACAGAACTAGTTTGGGGAAAGAGCTACGGAGGATCCTTACACACACCTGGCTCAGTTTGTAGATCTTTGCAACACAATCAAGATCAACGGAGTAAGCCAGGATGCCATCAAATTGAGGCTCTTCTCTTTCTCGCTTCGAGACAAGGCGAGAGCATGGTTCGTTGGAGTAGACCGGACGCAGATTGGTACATGGGGGAAATTGAGATCACAATTCCTTCTCAATTTCTTTCCTCCCAGTGGGACTATGAAGCAAATCACTCACTTCACATAGTAGGCCGATGAGACGATGTACGAGGCATGGGAGAGATTCAAAGAGCTGGAGCTGCACAGAGCCAGTCATGGTCATGGAATTGACTTGGAAGAACAAGCTTGCCACTTCTACGAAGGGTTGACACTGCGAATGAAGGAAAACGTGGATTCCTCAGCCAGAGGATCGATCACCCTAAAGACCGTGGAGGAAGCCATGGATCTCTTCGCGAGGATGGCCATGAATAGCTATCAGTAGCCTACACAAAGACAACTGCACGCTAAATCTGTGGAAGTGAGTGGGGGATTTGATCTGCTACAAGAAGTAAAGAAGCTTCGCAACGACTTTGCGAGATTGGAGGCTGGACGAACCATTGCTGCTGTCGAGCCAGCCCAATGTCAAGCTATTGTACCGGTGGATGTGGATTATGTGAACCAAGAAAGCTCTTCAAATCTGGAAACTACATTGGTCCCTACTGAGGTGAATTATATCAGTAATTATCAATATAATTACCACCAAGGGAATTAAGGGAATCAATATTTCAGCTCCGACGCTCAGCATAACCATCCTAGATTCTCTTATGCCAACCCAAATGGTGCCGAGATGCCTCCGCCTGGTTTTACAGCTCAACACGGAGCAATTGTGGAACATAAGAAGCCGAACATTGAGGACATTCTTGCAAAATTCATACAAAGTTTGAATTCGAGATTCGAAAAGGTTGAGAAGGAGGTGAAGATCATCGGGAATGTAGATCATAACATCTCAAAGCACATGCAGACGTTTAAGACTCAATTGAGCAAAATAGCGACTGAATTGGGTAACCAACACAAGCCGGGGCAGCTACCTAGCACAACTTAGGCCAATCCGAAGAGCAAACCAGTGAATGCCATCAAATTGAGGTCTGGGACAAGCTACAAGGGTCCGGGGAAGCCGATAGATGAAGAAACTAAAGAAAGGGGAGAAATTCTCGAGTCTGGCAGCTCAGCATCAACTGATGCACAACCTGCATCGATTGACACATCCAATTTTGAACGAAGAGCAGATGAAGCGATCGACGAAGCCACATCAATCAACGCACCTTGCATCATAAACGCGAACCCCCAGCTGCAACATCGAGCGATGCTCGTCCACAATGATCGATGCCGACAGCTTCTCCAGACAGTGTTTCTCCTTCAAAAGCCATTCCAAAACCTCCGATGCCATTCCCTCAGCAATTTCTAAAGAAGAAAGAGGATGACAAGTATGCAAGGTTCGTGGACACTCTGAAAAAGGTAAATATTAATTTACCTCTGATTGATGCCTTATGTGAAATACCGGGTTATATGAAATTCCTCCGAAAGCTCATGAGCAAAATGAAGCAGTTCACTGAGAATGAAACTGTACCTATTCACGAGAAATGCAGTCTGCTACTGCAAAAGTACTTGCCCATCAAAAGAAGCAACCTCATATGCTTCTCCATACCTGTGGAAATTGGTGGGATAGAATTCAAGAAGGTACTATGTGACACCGGTGCTAGTATAAATTGTAGGGATTCGTGAACTGAATCACGAAGTCCGTTTGCCAAGGATCATTAATTGGAATATCAAAAATAAATTGCTATGCCTATGAACAATCCTAGCATGCTCCTATATTATTATGCATAAGAAGGTTATGCGGAATACCTGGATCGATGAACGATGAAGAACGCGTGCGCGGAGATGCCCTTTGATCTTTCCCACGCACCAAGATTTAATTTCCTAACAGATTGAGGAAATTAATCTAAAGAAAATAAACATGTATTTTCGAAAATAAGAGGAGAGAGAAGAAGAAGAATCCTCCTGATCTGATCTTCTGATCTGTATCCCAACTCGATCTGAAAATCTGATGAAGATTATCTATCAGATCTTTTGCCCGGTTGAGAAGCAGAATTTCCTCCTCGTATCTTAAACTCACTCGATCACCACAGCTCCCAATGCTCTGGTTTGCTGTATGCAACTTGTGATCTTATGAGTAGTAGGTGTAGTGAGTTCTGAGGTACTGAGGCCAATTTATAGGAAATTCTAGGCTTCTATTGGGCTTGAGTTATCATGGGCCAGACCAGGGACCAGAATGCAAATAGCAAATAAGGCCTATCAATTAATTAATTCCCATATTCAACCCAGAATATAATTAATTAATTAATATTGATTCATGCC
>JAPKLW010004994.1:3991-23247 GCA_026898455.1 Plectranthus barbatus
CGGGTTCTGAGACCAGTGCACTAAATGATGACAGTGGGTCGAGTGATTCGGCCATTCCCAATTGTTCATCGTGATTCGGAAGTAGGCCAACTTCCAATCACACAACGGTAAAACAGATATTGATTTCATTTGAGTGAATCTGCATGCAGTGATAAAAATATTTTGGATAAACACGGCAAATGTTTTTCTTAAAACCCCGTGGCTTATCTGTGTGTAGCATAGCATTCATATCTATAAATGTATGTTTTCGGGCATGTCTCCACATGGTACCTTGGTACGCAGCCCCTCGCATTATTTTTAAAATGCGCAGGTTAACAGCAGCGATGCGGATTCGGAAGTGTAGAGGGCATGACTGACGGAGCAAGAACCTTGATCCTGAGATATGCATCTTCATATGCATATATCCACTGCGTAACTCTCCGCTGCAAGAACCTTGATCCTGAGATATGCATCTTCATATGCATATATCCACTGCGTAACTCTCCGCTGCAAGAAACTCTGGTCTTATTTTTCTTCCCTGTTTGTGATAACAAATGAGAGCCGAACTACTTGTTATTGACATTTATTCGTACTCTTTGTACGAGGTTGCATTCCTCGTTACAATTATGCTCAACCTAATTTTGTTGTTAAATTTATTGGGTGTGGATCATTCTCTCTGCTTTTTTGTTCAAGTCTTCCGCTGTTTAAACCACCCAACTCACTGTAGCGCGCCCCTAAGTTGAGAAGGCAAACATGGGGTGTTACAATAAATTGACAATGGAGAAAAATGAGAGCACATAAAACACATTGACCAAATTCTTACAAATAAAAGAGACAATAAATTATGGTGAAGTGTGTAGAGAAATAAGATAATACAATTTTGTTATCAAAAAAAAAAGATAATACAATTTTATATAAATCAATTTTATGGTGAATCATAAATATTAATTTGGCTAAAACAGCTTTAAAATTTTGAGCTAAACCCTATGGAATTTTAATATTTTATAATATTTTACTGCTAGATATCAATACAATATTGATAATTGATACTCCCTCCGTCCCACCTTAATCGTCCCACTTTCCTTTTTCGTCCGTCCCACCTCAATTGTCCCATTACTTAAAAAGACAACTTTTTCACACTCAACAATAAAATATTAATTCCACTCAACTTACTTTACACTCACACTCCTTGGTTATTGTGCCCCGGTCAACCCTGGACAATTCAGCCGGGACGGAGGGAGTATAATTGAATAATAAACTATTAATGATAATGTAAGTAACAAACCAATATATATAATATAAATTAAAGTTGATTCTTGATATCAAAATATCAAAAAATAAATTTATGTAATTATCCTTGTTTCCTAAATGAGATGACATCATAGAGAAATTATTGATGTTATAATGGAAGTCAATTAGGTATCCACTTTCTAGCTGTCACACTATATATGTAGTAATATATTTAGATTTCTCATTGTCACACTAAAAGAGTGAAACAGTGAGGGAAAAAGGAGTGAGGGAAAAAATAACTGAAAATGAGATTTGAAATTAAAAATCAAAGAGAAGGTGAGAGCGGGAAAAGGCGCAACAATCCTCACTAGCGCCGATCAATGCGACATCTCACCGATTTGTCAAAAAGAATGGCCCAAATTTGTCTCTACCCTTTTTCTTTTTCTTTTTTAAAATTAGAAAATGCAACTTAAATAGATAAGACTTGAGATTGTCCTAATATTACTCGAGATCATTTGTGAATCATGTTGTTGAGGTTAGGTCCACAACGAGCGCGACGCTTGAGCGAAGGGCAAGACCTAATAGCCCATCTCCTGAGTTTGTTGGGCATGTGATACGATACTTACCAAAATGTTTAGATTGTAGCCTAGGAACTCAAAAGAAATGATACAGACGCAATGCAGAGGTAAACTGATAACTTGATACTATGGGAAAATCCAAAACCTTTGAAGACTGAAGTCGATCTTTAGAGAACAGCAGGCAAAAACGAAAACGAACCCCTACGACCCAACAATCAACTCATCTCAACAATGATGAATATAGTGAAGACGCCACAAATGGCTACGAGATTCCGTTTGATAAGTCAATTTTCGAATTCTAAGGCCTAGAATTTGTGAGCCTTCAGAAATAATGAGAAGATAATTTCACAAATTTTATTAAACTGAAAACTGAATAATTTGTCCAAAACAAGGCTTATATATATGCAGCTCAAATCCCTAATCTAATAAGGAAAATAAATCTAAAAGCATATCTAATCTACCAAGATATACATATCTCAATATTTTTGCAATAAAAAGAAACTAAACATGTAGAAGAAAAATTAGTAAAATTCGAAATTAACTAAAAAATTCGAAATTAATCCAGATTGATCTTGAATTAAACTTTTTCTTTCAGTTCACTGGGATTTCCACTAGCATCGGCCCAACTATCAAACGAAGCCCAAATAACATCGAGGCCCAACAACGAGCAATCAACAATCTATTTGTCATGTCAGTCGGCCGCTGCGAAGGCCGTTCCAAAAAAATGGGACTGCTACAAAGTTCTCGGAAGGGAAGGGTCAGACCCAAAATTCTGCAATGAGCCTCTTCTTGCAAGGCTCCAATGTCATTTTTGGACACTTCACACATTAGAAACCTGAGCAAAGATTTTGCCCGAATATCCATAGTTGCTGCCTTTTCGATTCTCGAGGTTTTGTCCAGGCAATCGTCGACCCTTCTTCTAAATGGGTGACATTCTCTCATAGAAGCTCCAAACTGATAAGAATTAGTCTCCTGAGAGACGGTCTCACTATTTTTTTATTGTGAGATGGACCTTAATACATCATTTCAATAAGTTAAATACATCATTTTGTTATTACAAATTACATTATTTGCAACAAAGAAATACATCATTTGCAATAAAGAAACACATCATTTCATTAAATTCGTTTCACAATAAAAATGGTGAGACATCATTTGCAATAAAGAAACACATTATTTTATTAAATTTGTCTCACAATAAAAATGATGAGACCGTCTTATCTGAAAATTTATCAACCGATAAGCTTTCTCCATTGTTTAATTTATTCACTTCTGAGCATCTTCTTATTTTATTAATTACTTTATTGTTACCAATCTGTTTCTATCATCGTGATAGTTTCTTTAGTACCGTATTATTCATATAGTCTCATCATTTATTTTCATGCAATTATTGTCATTTCGCTCCCATTTAGATTATATTGAATTATATTTGGTCATTAAATTTTTTCTTTTATTATAATTTGTATACTTCGTCTCCTCGCCGGCTCGACTCCAAGTAAATATTTGTTGTTTTTTTTTTTTAATTATTCTATGAGCCTTACTATTGAATTAATTGAACCTCAACTCATGTTAGAATGATTTAATAAATGAAAATCTGAAGAATATTACTCCCTCCGTCCTAGATACTCGCAACGTTTTCCTTTTTGGTCCGTCCCAGAATACTTACAACGATTTCTTTTTTGAAAAGTTTTTATTAATTAATTACCCACTAAACTTACTTAATTTACTCTTATTCTACTATCTCTCTTAATTATTAACATACTAATCATACATTACTAACTTTTCTAATCACTTTTTCTTAACCTCCGCGTCCGATCAAATGTCTCAAGGACGGAGGAGTAATAGAATTGCGGGTGCTTTACAAGAAAGGAAAGTTGGGATAATCTCAAACATAAAATAACATCATAATTAAGGAAAGATCCACGTATGAAATCTATCTTATTTTAACTGTATAATTTACTAGGTCACTGTGGAGTGTGTAATTCTATACCCTCCCTCTCTCACACACACACATTCAATGTTTTACCCAACTCACCTCCACCATTTCTTCTTCCGTTTCAATTATTTTCCCTAATTTTCTCACCTTTCTCATTTCCAGGTAACTTAATTTTCTCCTTTCTCTGCGTTAATTATTTACTCTGCATGGTGAAATTCCTTCATTTTGCATGCTGCTTTTGGTCTGTAGGAAATGGAATCAGCACCAGCACCAGAGAATTGCAGCAGCGGCCTTGGGTCGGAGACTGCCGCAGGAATGGGTGAATTGTCAGGTGTTAGCGCCGGGGACGATTTCAGCATAGATGAGCTCCTCGACTTCTCGAATGGCCACTCTGAAACCGAAGAGCGATTGGAAGAAACGGAACAGGGGAAGGAAATAAGTATAATTTCTCCTATTTTCCAGGAAAGAGAAGGAGTTTCTCTCTGTAAGCGAGAGGATTTCGGCTCTCTCCACGAAGGCGAGCTCTGCGTTCAGGTAGACATGAATTTCTTAAATTTCCTTTTTTTTTTTTTTGGGAAATTCTGGTCTGAAATTGAAACTAATGGTGGTTTTGGAATGGGGTTAGAAAACGAGAAACTAAAAAAATTGCGGAATAATTACAGGCGGAGGGTTTAGAGAGTTTAGAATGGTTGTCGCATTTCATGGAAGATTCCTTTCCTGATTACTCTCTCATCGGAAAATCGCCAAAGAAGGCGGCGGTAGAGCAGCAGCAGCTATGCTTCACCACTCCAGTTCAAACCAAGGCCCGAACGAAACGAGGGCGGGCCGGGCTCCGCATTTGGCCCGTCTTGTCGCCGTCGCTCACGGAGCTGTCGGACTCTCCACCCTCTTCAGCGTCCTCCACGACTTCGTTTCCGCCACCGGACTCTTCTCTTGAAATAGCGCCGGCAAAGAAGAAAACAAAGCCAGCCGACGGTGGCGGCGGAGCGGCAGCGCATGCGAGGAGGTGCAGTCATTGCGGAGTGACGAAGACGCCGCAATGGCGGGCGGGCCCCCTGGGTTCGAAGACGCTGTGCAACGCGTGTGGCGTGAGGTACAAGTCGGGTCGGCTTTTACCCGAATACAGACCCGCTTGCAGCCCCACATTCTCGGGTGAGGTGCATTCTAATAACCACCGAAAAGTTTTAGAGATGCGGCGGAAGAAGGAGGCGGAGATAGCAGCCACCGGTCTGCCGCCTTCGGTCCAAAGTTTCTGAACGTAATCCTCGGTTTAAAATATAAATAATAGCTAGTAATTGTATTCTCTCTTAATTTTGGTAGAGTATGAATTGTGTTAGTATTGTTGAGATAGACAAGATTTGAAAATAGAGGGTTTCATAGAATTAACATTTGGTTAATTTAAATTACTACATTAGAAAGAGATGGAGCCGGGTTTACTATTGCCAAACCCGGTTCAATCAGTGTACATTCATTTTCATGATCATCTCATGGTCCCAACTCCCATGTTAGGTTGCAGTGAAGTTAATTAGGAAACATCATCTTTATGTGCAATTTCCAATTTATTTTGTGGCATTGTGATGTATGTGTGTGAAGGTGTATGCATGATTAATGCAATACATCGTGGAATACTACTCCATGAATGTAAAACCTACCTTGTTCGATATAATTCTTTAAAAAAAATTGAAAAAATGAATTGGAATAAGGTAGTATGTAAGTTTTGTGCTGTGTAGGGATTTCTATCCTTATGTACATGCTAGTATTCAACATATAATCATTCATAGAGTGAATGCATCCATAAAAGAGATATATTCAAGAGCGTTTTAGAACAGAACGTAGGGTGTCTCAACATTCATGTAAATGTAAGGTGCTTGAGGTTGAGGGGAGAAATCAGAAGTATTTTATTATTCTTTTTTGTGGCTTTGTAACAAACGTCTTGGTAAAAAAAAATTCGAAGTATGTGGAGAGAGAAATTTGTGAAAAATTACTTTCCATATTTTTGTTTTTATTTCCGTTGTCTTGCAATTATTGATACGGGTGTGAATGAATCAAACTGTTCATGAGCTATTTGGATTTCGATCGATAAAAGTTCTTTCGAGTTCCTTTAGTAAAACTCTATTTATTTTATGAACCAAACTTGAGTATCATAATATTCGACTTGTGAGCAGGTTCGTTAGCTAAAATTAGTAAGAAATATAAAATATTTACTTTTATAAATGTTTTGAATTGAAGCCATTACAAACACAAACAACTTACAGAAAATAAACGACACAATGAATTATAGTGGTTCGAGCAAAAGCTCTACGTGCACTCTTCAAGCCTCCTCGGTGATGATATTATTATGGTGAATAAAATACAAAGTATGCTACAATAATGGACAATACAATTGGTGGGGAGCATGAGTATTTATAAGGAGACATTCCTAGTTACATAAGGAATATAAATCTAGATATGGTAAGATATATCTAAATCTATCTCTGATAGATTTATTCCTATCCAAATCTAATACTAATAAGGATAAATCTAGTCCAATAAGGAAACAAGATATGCACCGTATCTTTTTCATATCTATCCAACTTGATCAGCTCCTCGAGTTACTCGACCTACACGGCTCAACCTACTTTCATCGAACTACAATCGACCTAGTCTCATAGACCCACTCAAACTACTTCCTCGAGTTATATTGAGACTACTCCAATAATTCTCCACCTTAGGCTCAATATCACATCGGCTTGGCACCTCCTCTTCAGTTCGACTTCAACAGTTTGATCAGTTCCAAATAATACTCAAACTTAGTTATTGGAACTGGCTTTGTAATCATATCTGCAGGATTATCAAGAGTGTTGACCTTGTGCAGCTCGACCTCACCAGCTGCGACCACATCTCTAATAAAATAAAACTTCACATCGATGTGCTTAGTTCTCTCATGATGAACATCATTCTTTGCCAGCTACAAAGCTCCTTGATTATCACAAGAAACCTTCATCTTTCATTGATCAATCCCCAGTTCATTCATAAATCCAAGCAACCACAGACCTTCCTTAATTGCTTCGGTCAAAGCAATGTACTCCGCCTCCATCGAAGATAATGCAACTACCCTCTGCAGACTTGCTCTCCAACTAATCGTAGTCTCATACGACGTGAACACAAAATTCGTCAATGACTTCCTCGTATCCATAAATTCTGCATAATCCAAGTCTACAAACCCTTCGACTGGGAGCCTCGAGCTCGTACCATTATCCTCGAAGACTAGACCATTTCCAACTGTCTCTCGAACATACCTGAGGACCCATTTTAGAGCTACCCAATGCTCTTTCCTAGGTTCAACCATGAACCTACTAACCATGCTGAGAGCATAAGCAAGATCTGATCTCGTACAGACCATAAAATACATTAATAAACCAACAATGCTCGCATAAGGAACACCTCTCATAAGCTCTCGTTCCTCCTCGTCGAGTTTCCCAACTGCACTCAACTTGAAATGAGCTGCTAACGGAGTGAGCACAGGTTTTACATCTTTCATTCCATGCTTTTCAAGAACTTTCATCAAGTATCCATCTTGAGATAATGTGAGTCTTCTTCGAGCTCTATCTCGAACTATTTTCATACCCAGGATCTTTCGAGCACAACCGAGATCTTTCATCTCGAACTCCTGACTCAGAGCTTCTTTCAGTTCGACTATCCCTTGCTTATCTCGGCTCGCTATCAGCATATCATCTACAAAAAGTAGTAGATAAATTCGAGTCTTCATATCTTCATCTCGAAAATATACACATGGGTCGTGTTTGTATCGAACAAAGTCCTGTTGAGTCATAAACTTGTCGAACCGCCTATTCCACTGCTTTGGAGACTGCTTCAATCCATACAATGACTTCTTCAGAAGACACACCTTCTCCCCGCTACCGATTTCCTTAAAGCCCTCGGGTTGCATCATAAGGATCATTTCTTCCAGCTCTCCATATAGAAATACAGTCTTCACATCTAGTTGTTCCAACTCTATGTCATACCGAGCAACCAACGACAAGATGAGCCTAATCGACCTTTGTTTTACCTTTGGTGCAAACACCTCACCATAGTCCACACATTCCCGTAGCATGAAGACTTAAGCAACTAGCCTAGTGATACGATCCTCGCCAAGAAGGTTTAGATCGCAGCCCAAGAACTCGAAGGAATGGAAGCAGACACAACGCGGAAGCAATTGAAATTGAAAACAAGGGAAGATCCAACACCTTTGGATTCGAAAACCTTCAAGTACCGTAGTCCAGAACTAATTCTCCTACGACCCAAGAAGCGGATTGACCCAACAACGAAGGATATATGCGAAGACACCACCAATGGATATGACTGTCTGATTGATTAGTTGAAGTCGAACTCCTATGGATGAATAGAAATTTGAAAATTTGAGCTTTCAGAATTGAAGGAGAAAACCTCACTAATTTTATTAAACTAAAAACTGAATCAAAATTGTTCCATACAAGGCCTATATATAGGCAACTCAAACCCTAAACTAATAAGGAAATAAATTTCGAAAATTAAAGGAATAAATTCAAAATTTAATTAAAACAAGGCCTAAACATGTTGGCCCAAAATAACTAAATAAATTAAACTAAGCTCGATCATTACACAAAATTAAATTAATAACTTTTGGGCCTTCGTTTAATTCTTCCAACAACATAGAATCCTTGGAATTATTTGCAGCCCAAATGCCTTTAACCAACAAACTCAATCCAGCCCTCAAATTCCTTGCTCGAGCTCTAGTCATCGGTCCACTCGAAATGTAGACTGGATCGTCTCTCACAACTGCTACTTGGGCTCCATCATTCCCCTCCTCCTCAAGAGGATTTGTCCTCAAATCCAAGCTATCACCTGGTAAGTCCAACTTGTATGCATTATCATTCACTTTCTCCACCACTTGGAAGGGACCATCTCCTTGAGATCACAACTTCGATCTCCGCTGCAAATGAAACCTCTCCTTTCTCATATGCAGCCAAACCCAATCTCCAGGCTCAAACAACATCTTCTTGCGCCCTTTATTCGCCTGCTTGACATACTGCTCAGTACGGCGCTCAATGTTCTGTCGAGTCTTCTCATGAATCTGCTTCACAGAATCAGCTCGTTTCTGCCCATCAAGCTTAGTAAACTCTTGTGCAGGTAAAAGAGATAAATCCAAAGGAGTCAAAGGATTAAAACCATACACAATCTCAAAAGGAGAAAACTGAGTAGCAGAATGAACTGAACGATTATAAGCAAACTCAACACGAGGCAAACATTCTTCACAATTCTTAATATTCTTCTTAAGTACAACTCTCAACAAGGCAGATAAAGTCCTATTAACTACTTCAGTTTGACCATCAGTTTGTGGATGACAAGTAGTAGAAAACAACAACTTAGTGCCTAACTTACACCACAAAGTCTTCCAGAAGTAACTCAAGAACTTAGAATCTCTATCAGAAACAATTTTCCTAGGAATACCATGCAATCTCACAACTTCTCTAAAGAAAAATTAGCAACATGTGATGCATCATCAGATTTATGACAAGGAATAAAATGAGCCATCTTAGAAAACCTATCAACAACAACAAATATAGGGTCACTACCACGCACAGTGCGTGACAAACCTAGCACAAAATCCATAGAAATATCAACCCAAGGTGCAATAGGAATAGGTAAATGTGTATACAATCCATGGGAACTAGACCTATACTTAGCCTGTTTACAAGTAATGCATCTACCACAGACCCTCTCAACATCACGTTTCATGCGAGGCCAAAAGAAATGCTCATTCAACACAGCCAAAGTCTTAGCAATACCAAAATGACCCATTAAACCACCGCCATGAGACTCTAACAGCAATAATTCTCGTAGAGAACACCTAGGAATACACAGCTTATTTCTTCTAAACAAAAACCCATCATGCCTAAAATATTCACCACTAGCAGATGTCTCACATGCAGCATAAATATCACCAAAATCCTCATCAGATGCATACAGACTCTTAATGCATTCAAACCCAAGAAACTTAGCATCTAAAATAGAGATTAAGGCATACCTCCGGGACAATGCATCAGCCACCACGTTTACCTTACCTTGCTTGTACTTGATGACGTAAGGAAAAGTCTCTACAAACTCCATCCATCTTGCATGCCTCTTGTTAACCTTGTGCTGCCCCTTCAGATGCTTCAATGACTCATGATCGGTGTGAATGATGAACTCCTTAGCCCACAAATAATGCTGCCACATTTTTAAGGCTCTCACCAAGACGTACAACTCCTTATCGTAAGTAGGATAGTTCAACGTTGCTCCATTCAGCTTCTCGCTGAAGTATGCCACGGGCCTCTTCTCCTGCATCAGAACTGCACCAATACCAACCCCAGAAGCATCACATTCAATCTCAAATGTCTTAGAAAAGTTAGGAAGAGATAATACCGGGGCATGTGTCAACTTATACTTCAGCAACTCAAAAGTCTTCTCTTGCTCTTCTCCCCATCTGAACTTCACAGTCTTCTTAATCACTTCAGTTAATGGGGCTGCAATGCTGCTGAAATGGGGTACAAAACGCCTATAAAAGTTGGCAAGTCCGTGAAAACTGCGAACATCACCAACATTCTTAGGCTGCGGCCACTCCTTGATTGGTCGAATATTTTCTTCATCCACCTGTACTCCATCTGCACTAACAACAAAACCAAGAAACACCAACTTATCTGTGCAAAAGATGCACTTCTTCATGTTAGCAAACAGTCTCTCCCTGCGAAGTACATCCAAAACAGCCTTCAAATGCTCAAAGTGGTCATCATAACTCCTACTATAAATCAGAATGTTATCAAAATAAACCACAACAAATCTGCCAATAAGAGCTCTCAAAACATGGTTCATAAGACGCATAAAAGTACTAGGAGCATTGGTTAAACCAAAAGGCATGACTAACCACTCATACAACCCAAGTTTGGTTTTAAAAGCAGTTTTCCACTCATCTCCCTCCTTAATCCTAATCTGATGGTAACCACTCCGCAGATCTATCTTAGAGAACACATGATAGCGCGTTTCGCAACGCGCTATAGCTGCAAGTGTACAGACCACTGCAGTGGGCAAGTAATAATTTATCGATCTCGAAGATTGCAAAATCGAAGTATATTCAAGCACTAACACATGGACACCGTACTACTATCTAGACACATCGGTAGAAAAGTTTGTTTATTTAATTCCTAGGCAATATTGAAAAGCAATATTTAATAAAGCAAGTATAATTATTAAGTTTAGAAAATTTATTGAAAAACTAGGATTCCAGGGCAATCCACATTGAAGAATAATCAAACAATTATTTACGCAATTCAATTCCAAATTTAATTTCCAAAAACGTGAGTTAATCGCGGATGTGTTATCAGGTGATCCTCTCGGACTCTAAACCATAACATGGAAATAAAAGACCTAGTGACTCCTCTCGGACGTACAAAAGACTTTTATTCTTGATAAAACCTGAGATTTTTTAACCCTTCAACAGTTCAATTTCGTCTCGGACAATCATTCTATTAAATCCAATTTATCTGCATCTTAATTGATAACCTAGACCTCTCGGTTCAAAACTATCAATTCGAATCACATTCAATGGCCAGTCTCATGTAATTAATGAAAAGCTCAGATAAAATTAGAACGTAGATGGAAAAGGAAAATCAAATCACATAAACAATTAAATGAAATTCATCAAGTTTCAAAACCCTAGAATCCACAAAGGACTTAGCCAATTATGCTAAGTTCTAAGAAAATAGAGAAATAAAAAGTCATAGAAACGAAGAACATGAAAATCAAAAACTCGTGATCTTCAATCTTCAATTTCTGGAGTGCTCTTCAAGTTTTCTCTATTCCCCAGCAATTTCCAATCTCTCTCTATTCTCAAATTATGTGAAGGAACCAAAAATATATTGAAGGGTCGTTTTTATGACTTGGGAAGTCCTTTTTATACTTGAACTCTTTCAAATCTTGAAAAGATATGGAATTTGGGCCTCAAACTAGTCAAAAAACACGATCGGCGACCCATAAAACACGATCGGCGATCGCTAATCTCGCGTGTGGGTCGACGAGTTCGCACCGAAGCAAAACTGGTGAAAATTACGAAAACAACGACCCAGAAACAAAATCGGCGATCGCCATTTTTTCATGTGGGTCGCCGAAGTCGTTACGAACGTGCGCAGTCTCACGGTTTTGGCCATAACTTTCGCTCCCGAACTCCGATTGACCTGATTCCAGTTGCAATGGAAAGCTAACTCAAAGATATATCTGTTTCCATGCTCCAAAATGATTGACCTGATACCAAAATGATACGATCCTTGCCAGGAAGGTTTAGATCGCAGCCCAAGAACTCGAAGGAATGGACGCTGACACAACGCGGAAGCAATTGAAATTGAAAACAAGGGAAGATCCAACACCTTTGGATTCAAAAACCTTCAAGTACCGTAGTCCAGAACTAATTCTCCTACGACCCAAGAAGCGGATTGACCCAACAACGAAGGATATATGCGAAGACACCACCAATGGAAATGACTGTGCGATTGATTAGTCGAAGTCGAACTCCTTTGGATGAATAGAAATTCGAAAATTTGAGCTTTCAGAATTGAAGGAGAAAACCTCACAAATTTTATTAATCTGAAAACTGAATCAAAATTGTTCCATACAAGGCCTATATAGAGGCAACTCAAACCCTAAACTAATAAGGAAATAAATTTCGAAAATTAAAGGAATAAATTCGAAATTTAATCAAAACAAGGCCTAAACATGTTGGCCCAAAATAACTAAATAAATTAAACTAAGCCCAATCATTTCACATAATTAAATTAATAACTTTTGGGCCTTCGTTTAATTCGTCCAGCAACATAGAATCCTTGGAATTATTTGCAGCCCAGATGCCTATAACCAACGAACTCAATCCAGCCCTCAAAGTCCTTGCTCGAACTCTAGTCATCGGCCCACTCGGAATGTAGACTGGATCGTCTCTCACTACTGCTACTTGGGCTCCATCACCTAGCCTTGAATCTAACCCCAAAAACCTCTTGTTTCTTCTTAAAGATCAACTTGCAGCTAACTATCAATTGCTTCTCCCTCGGCTTATCCACCAACTCCCAGGTGTTATTCTTCTTTAAGGAGTCCATCTCCTCCTTACAACTTATGGCCTTGGTATAGCTCTTCGGCTTTATATATTCCAGCTCTACCTCTTCCACCATAATGAAGGCATATGCTACTACATCAGCATATCCAAAATGAGAGGGAGGCCTTATCTATCTTCGTTACTATCTCTCGTGAGATTATAATCTTTAAGCGCACCTGACCCTGGAATCACCTTGGTCTCGTCATCCACTTGAGGTGCACTCTTCGACCCACTGGTCGGCTCCACCTCAATCTCATAAACGGATCTATTCCCTTCGACCTTGTCAGACAATTCCTGTTCCTCGAGAGTACAAACTTGTTTCTCGAGAATATTAGCCCGATCCTCGGCCTTTTTATCCAGATCTCCTACCAACTCCTCCTTGAACGTTACTTCCCAACTAATGATGCAGTTTCTTATATCTGGCTCGAGACACCATAACTTGGACCCCTTCACACCATCGGGGTACCCAATAAATATGCATTTCAATGTCCTCCTCCCAAGCTTATCTTCTTTGATGTTCGCATATCCACGCAACCAAAAGCTCTAAGGTTGCTAAAATCCGGAGGATGACCAGATCATATTTCTTCCGGTGTCTTGAAACCTAGTACAGTCAAGGGGCACCGGTTGATCAAATAAGCTGCGAGAGTCACTGCTTCTGCGCAGAACGGCTTGGGTAACTTTGCACTAAACAACATGCACCTCGTTCTTTCCAGCAACGTCCAATTGTACCTCTCTGCCAATCTGTTCTGCTGAGGTGTTCCCGCCACTGTCTTGTGCCTTGCAATACCCTGCTTTGAATAGTACATCTCGAACTCCTTCGAGCAATACTGAAGGTCATTGTCAGTTCGTAGCCTCTTTACCTTCCTTCCAGCCTGATTTTCGATCAGCACTTTCCATTTCTTGAAGGCGTCTAAAACATCACTCTTATTCTTCAAGATGTAAACCCACACCTTCCTTGAGTGATCATCAATGAGGCTCATGAAGTACCTCGCTTCTCCATTCGAACTAACCCTTGAAGGTCCCTGATAAACACTCATTTTGTGCATTTTACTGATGTGGATTTGCTCACTTTTGACCTCAGATTGGACTACTACGTGGTGTTTTCATACATTATCCATTTTCTTTTAGAAATTATTACGTTTGGTCTGGTTTGTGGTTGTTTATGCAGATTTCACGCACATTTGAGCTGTTTACAAGGATTGACCAAGTACTCAGGGGGCTAATCGATGCTAGCTTGCATCGGGAAGAAGAAAGAGTCAGAAAATACTGAAGAACGCGCCAAAATCATGTTCGAGACGGAATTGGCGACCCAAATGACACAAACGGCGACCGCCGGTCATGTAGATGGGTCGCCGGTTGTGGAAATCGAGCCATTTCTCACGGCTCAACATCGGCGACCCGGTGACACATCCGGCGATCGCCGGTTATGTAGACGGGTCGCCGGTTCTGCAATTTTCCTCCATCAGTTTCGATGCACGATCGGCGACCCACATGCATGGTCGGCGGTCGCCGATCGGGCGATCCAGATCGCCGTTTTTGTCGCGATTTGACGTATTCTGACGAATCTGAAGCCCAAAACCATATCTTTTGGAGATTTAAAGAGCCCCAACTATAAATAGGAGGTCCCTGAACGTGAATAAGGTTTCTTTTACCATTTTTCTGAGATTAGAAGCATAGAATTGAGAGCAAAAGCAGGGGAACTTGAAGAGCACTGCAGGAATCGAAGATTGAAGACCACGGGTTTTTAATTTCCATGTTTTCTGTTCTTGTGACTCTTCATCTTTCTGTTTTTCTAGAACTTAGCATGATTGGCTAAGTTTATTCATGGATTCTAGGGTTTGAAACTTTCTATTTATTTATTCAACAATTTATGTAATTCAATGTTCCTGTTCCATTGATGTTCTAATTTTATTTGGGATTTTCATTAATTGCGAGATACTGGCCATTGATTGCGATTTGAATTGGTAGTTTTTGAACCGAGAGGTCTAGGTTATCAATTAAGATGCAAATAAATTAGATTTATTAGAACAATTGTCCGAGAGGAAATTGAACTTTTGAAGGGTTTTGAAATCTAAGGTTTTTTATCAAGAGTAAAAGTCTTTTGTATGTCCGAGAGGAATCTTTTGATCTTTTATTTCCATGTTATGGTTTAGAGTCCGAGAGGATCACCTGATAACACATTTGCGATTACTCACATCTTTGGGAATTAAATTGGGATTGAATTGCATGAAAAGTTGTTTGATTAATATTCAAAGTGATTGCCCTGGAATCCTATTTTCTCACAAGCTTTTTAAAATCATTAATTGATCTTTATTTTATTGTTGCTTTAAAATCATTGCTAGTTTAAGTAAAATCCAAATCTCTTTTCTGATTCGCCTAGATAGTAGTACGGTATCTATGTTTTAGTGCTTGGTTATACTTCGAGCCTGCAGTCCTTGAGTTCGATAAATTATTACTTGCCCTCTGCAGTGGTCTGTACACTTGCAGTTTTAGCACGTTGCGAAACGCGCTATCAGTCCCCTTAGATCTTAGTGGAT
The DNA here is from genome assembly GCA_026898455.1 of Plectranthus barbatus. NCBI lineage: Eukaryota > Viridiplantae > Streptophyta > Magnoliopsida > Lamiales > Lamiaceae > Plectranthus > Plectranthus barbatus. The sequence goes on from JAPKLW010004994.1 coordinate 19,385, forward strand.
GTAGTCCAGAGTTCCTCGAGCTCTCTGTCGACCTACTCTGAACTTTACCGGTGAAATTTCCCATAGATGTAATTCTCACATAAATTCAACTCTCTGATGTTATCCCCGAGCAACAGATCTTGCTTCGATAACTCCTACAGCCCCTTCTCACTAACGTGACCGAGTCGCCTGTGCCACAATACTGACTTATCAACCGTCACTATCGAAGCCACCCTGATCACGTGCTCCCCATCAGAGTATAAATACCATTACTTCGAGCTCCCTTCATCAAGACCAGGGATCCTTTGCAAACCTCTAAGGTTCCAGCTTCCATGTTGATCGTGTAACCCATTTCATCGAGCATCCCCTAAGAGATCAAGTTTCTCTTAAGCTCCGAAACATACCTTACACCTCGAAGTACCCATTCTGTATTGTCGTGCATCTTAATCCTCACCGAACCCATTCCAACCACCTTGCATGGTTTATTGTTACCCAGAAGAACACTCGAGTTCTCCTGCTCCTCGAACCCTTAGAGTCATGACTTATTAGGTGTCGTGTGGAAAGTACAACTTGAATCCAATATTCATTCCCTCTCTGAGCGCTCATTTGAAATCACCAATGCCTCTCCAGAGTCATATTCCTGCTCAGCAAGAGCTACATCCGCATGTTGCTTCTGCTTCTGTTTTGTCTGCCTCTCCGGACAATCTCTTTTGATGTGTCCCTCCTTTTAGCAGACAAATCACCTCACCTTCGACTTCGCCTTTGGCGTTGGCCTCGAGCTCAACCTCAAACTTCCCCAGTTGGAGTTCCTCATCTCTGGTCTTCCTCGAGCCACTCGAGCCACCAGGCCTTCTTCTTGAGAGTTCTCTCGCTTCTCGTTCTTTTCATTCAATTCCTTCGAACTTAGAGCAGACTGAACCTCATCCATGGTCAATGACTCTCTTCAATACATTAAGGCTTCCTTGAAATTTGAATAACTCTTTTGAAGCGCACTCAACAACATCAACGTTTGATCCTCATCACCTATCACCACATCGATATTTTCCTGATTGAGGATCAACTTATTGAACTCGTCGAGCTGCTCGTTGATCGGTCTTCCCTCTTGCATCTTAAACAAATACAATGGTTGTTTAAGATAGAGCCGATTCACCAGAGACTTATTCACATATAAGGATTCAAATTTGTTCCATACTTCCGTTGTCCTCTTCTCCTTCGACACCTTCCTCGGCACCGTGTCTCCGAGACTTAGTATCAGCACATTGTGCACCTTCGTCAATGTATCTTTCTTTTTTTGCTCCGTCATCGTGTCGGGTAACCAACCTCTTCCTTCAAGGCACCATCTAAGTCTTGTTGCACGAACAACGCTTGCATCTTCAACTTCCACAAACAAAAATAGTTCGATCCCATGAAGCGCTCCACCTCGAACTTGGTTGAACCCATCGCAATCCTTCTATCCTCGTTCACTGCACCAATTTGTTGTGAATTGAAGCGATTGCAGACACAAATAACTAACAGAAAATAAATGATACAAATAATTATAGTGGTTCGAGCAATAGTTCTATGTCCACTCTTCAAGCCTCCTCGGTGATGATATTATTATGGTGAAGAAAATACAAAATATGTAACAATAATGGACAATTATAATTGGTGGGGAGCAGGGGTATTTATAGAGAAACATTTATAGTTACATATGGAATATAAATCTAGATATGGTAAGATATATCTAAATCTATCTCTAATAGATTTATTCATATCCAAATCTAATACTGATAAGGATAAATCATATTCAACATATACACCATATCTTTTCCATATCTATCCAACTTGATCAGCTCCTCGAGTTACTCGACCTACACAGCTCGACCCACTTTCGTCGAACTACAATTGACCCAGTCTCATAGACCCACTCGAACTACTTCCTCGAGTTATATTGAGACTAATAATAAAAATAATATTTTCATGATTTAAGAGTAAAAATAATGATAAATCTTTCTAATAAAGAAATATTTTAGAATTTAAGCATGAATATGATATTATTTTGGGAATAAATAATTTTTTTAAAGATAATAATGAGAATCTGAAATATATTATAAATTTAAAAAGTTCGTTTAGGCTCAATAAAAATTTGAGCACGACACTACTCGACTCGACTCAGTTCGATTACATCCCTAAGATTATTGAATGTTAGTAACATCCTTCAAACTAAATTGGACACAAGATTTTTCATAGTATATATGGCGCACCGCCACATTTTTTCTATCAATAGACCATAGGCAATAGGCTATAGCATCTCTTCACATGAGAATTGGAGTCCACTTGTATGTAATGTAACTCAACTTATTGGGGTATCAAAGATGAGTGTTATGCATTTGCAAGACAGTCTGCGTTTTCTTTTTCTTTTTTTTTTTTTTTTACTCGCATTTCAATTTTCAGTTGTTCAAATGAATGACCCCTGCATTTATATATATAACTCTTCGGCCGAAATGATTTTGCCACTGAGTAATTTTCTTCCAAAGTTGGGCCAAATATATTTCCATCCAGTCTATTATAAGCCCAGCAAAAATATATGGGCTATGTAGCAATAACATATGATTAAGACTACATTCTTAAATTAAACGAGGTGTGTTGAGAAATTATTTGCAGATTTACACCCAAAAAAGATTCTCTGGAAATTAATTTTGGCATCGTAATATTTGGAAATCTTACATCATTTCGTGGGAGATGATAGAGACGAATCCTCATCTCTTGTTTCAGTTTTGAAGAAGGTGAACCTGGCAGCAACATGTAACCATATTTGGCAAACTCGGAATCGAAGGAGAAAAGCCTATGGTTAATTTCTACAATTCTTCGAAGAATTAAGAAAGATGTTTTAAAACTGCTCTATGTTTTACATATGGACTTGTAATTTGTGATAGTGGACTAGTACTAGTATGCTTCAGTAATTTATTAGTTGTTCTGTTTATTTTGTTGGTTTGATAGCTGCTCATTTTAATTCAAAGATGGCTGGTTACCTATCTTTAATTCAAAATATTGTTGCAAGGCTCTCTTGGTTTCAATAATAACACTTTTAGTTTGGAATTAAAAGCATTTAGAGCAAATGTCTTAGTTAATTTATTCAACTTGACTTGAATTGATATTAGAAATGCTATCTTTTTACTTGGAATGGGGAAGGAGAGTAACATTCATGTTGAAATCTCTCCCTAAGAAACTTTGTGTATGATTTTTGTCATAGGAGTGTCCCTTAAAAAAATATTAATTCATTCGTGAAGTTGTGAATAAAATTATGTAACATAAAATGGTCCATAAAATTTGAGTTTTTACATTTTCTTAATAAATGTTGGCCTTTATTAATGATAACTACTAGTCGACCTCACTGATTAATAACAGTCCCATTGGTTCCTTCTCAAGAGGTTAATAAAAAGTTGTCAAAAAAAAAAAAAAAAAAGAGGTTAATAATAAAAAAAAAAACTATCCTTGATTGGCAACGTCAAGGACCATTCTATGAAAATATTAGTTGTGGACATTGATTCTAGGAGAAATTTAAAAATATTATATTTCAAAATATCAAATACCTTCAATAAATACTCAAGAATACAATTTCAGTCATTTTTAGGAAATTATTACATGTTATTTAAAAAAATATATTGATTTTAATATTTGTTATTTACATATATTTTTTTATTCAAATTAAAATAATAAAATGGGTCAAAAATCCGATCTATGTCGTTGTTGGTGTTATAGAATAATAACAACCACGACACAAACAAATAATTCAAATTATAAAATAATTAAAAAAATTAAAATGAGTTGAAATTATAAAATAATTAAAAAATAAAATAGATCATAATAGCGAAGAAGTCTGTGTGAAATCTAGGGATGTCAAT
>JAPKLW010004995.1:0-23241 GCA_026898455.1 Plectranthus barbatus
TCTACTGGCAGAACTTATTCCATAAACAACGAAGGAAATGAGTCCCAGCTCTCATTTCGAATTTGCCAGCAGTCATGCACCATCAGTCGAAGTAAAATTGGGTCCCAGCTCCCAATTCCAAGCAATGATGAAGAAGTGAAGAGAAGATTATGTGGAATGAATTGAGTCCAAGCTCTCAATTCTTTCAATCTTTCAAGTTGTCAGCAGACAACTGGTGATATATTAACGACTGGTGAAAATTGAGTCCTAGCTCTCAATTTGTCTAAGTACACGGGAACCAGTTGTGAGTATCAATTGTCGACTGGTAAGAAGGCCATACTGGCAGGGGGAAGTATGCGACTGGCGTATACTACTGATGACCAGGTATACTACTGATGACCAGTTGAGTCCCAGCTCTCAACTGACGTTCTCTTGAAGTCCAAGAGTCGTGCCAGCTGTCGCAGAAATGGCGGGAAAGGTTTAAGATTGGTATTGCGTGTGCATATCTTCTAATTTAATGCGGCATTTAATGCCACATTTAATGCGCACAGTGACTGCGCAGTCAAAGGCAATCTCGCGACCAATCAGCGTGTGCCATGTCAGCTACACGTACCATCCCACGTCAGCACGACCACGCACGTCGCTACAGGGAATCGTGCCTGCTGATGACCGTCGATCCTCACTTTTGACGAATTCATCTCGTCCATCCATCCCAGCATGGCACTAGTATATATAGCTGTTATTCGTGATCGGAAAAACTCTTATCATTCCTTCAAATTTTTCGAACATTTTTTTTTTCGTTCATCTTCTTGAATATTTCCGAACACTTTTTCCCTGAAAACATGGCATCCTCATCCAACCCCGCTGATGATAAATCATCCTCTGCCACTGAGTCTTTGGATCTAGACTTACCATTAACCGAATCACACATGCCTACCTTCACTGGCATTGTGAAAGAAGAAGATATAGATTATACCTATCCCTTCAACAAGCTTGTTCAGTTGAACAAAAAGGCCACCCAACATCTTCTTTCTAACTCCCAGATCAGAGCCGCCCAAGTCCAGAAGGAGAAGATTTTGAACAACAAACTGGCCGAGAAGCATCACGGCGAGGAGCTCATGGAAATGATCGACCATGAGCAGCTCCGACCATACTTGACGGCAACCCCCAGGAACTTCCACCCACATATGGTCGCCGAGTTCTATGCTCGCGCGGTGATAGCTGACGACAGGAAATCTTTCACCACGTCGGTGTTCGGACACCTGATCACCATCGACGTAGAGTACCTAGCCAACCTCTTTGGGCTGAGGAGTACTGGTGAGGAGGTGGCGACGTATTGCAAGGATGATACGATCGAGTTCAGGCGGAGGTGGACTGAATGGAAGAAGGAGGGGGTGACTATCTTCAAGACTGGCATGAAGAAGTCAGAGATGGACGAATACTGGCAGATGGTATGCGACATTGTGGTGCGCATGCTCCAGTGCGAGGTCGGCTCCTATGCCGAACTAAGCCTAAAGAAGTTTTCCGTTATGTGCGCGCTGGTGGATGGCATATACGGAAACTGGGCCGAGTTCATTTTCGGCCGGCTACTGGAGAATGTGGAGAAGAACTGCACAGTCAAGACTGACGGCAGGTTCCTCCATGCAGTGTCTTTTGGCCTGCGAATCAGCCACATTCTGGAGGTGGAGATGGGTGACCGAATCGACCGAGGGGAGCAACTGGTCGGGTCCGACTTTATTCCAGTCACCAAGGTCAAACTTCCTGGCCCAGACTACAAGAAGCCTCAACGGCTGAGAGGCAAGCAGGCTGTGGACCCTGCTGACGAAGTTTCTGAGGAGGAGTCAGAACCAGTAGATGAGGCCGTGCCAGCTGTAGCTCTTCCACTGACAGCTGAGGCGAAGGCAGAAATTAAGAGGAAGTATGAGGTGGAATCCTCATTTCTCGAGATGGAGCAAGCAGTGACTGGGTCATCAGCTCAGGTGCCAGTCACCAGGTCTTCTCCAAGGAAGAAGCCCAAGTTGCACCAGTCCCAGAAGCCCAAGCCAGCTGTCATCTATGCTCCAGAATCAAAGAAGACATCTATACCAGTCAAGAAGTCCGTCCTTGGACTGACTGAGGAGGAGACTATAGATAGAATGACCAGGAAAAGGAAAAGGGTCAAAACCAAAGCTCAAAGGCTGGCTGAGCAAGCTGCGAAGGAACAAACAGCTTCCATTGTCAAAAAGAAGCAGGCTCAGGCAAGGCTGAAGGCCTTGGCCGACCAGCGAAAGAGGGAGGCTGAGCTGGCAGCCCGCGATGAAGCCTTTGCCAAGATAAAGGCTGAGCATGATTCTCGACGTCAGGCGCAACTGGCGGAGCAAGTGCATCAAGTGGCCAAGGGCAAATGGACAGTTGCCCAAACTTCAAGTGACATGCCACCAGCACCAGCTCCAGGCCAGATCCTTTCTGACGAAACTTTCTCGCGCCTGATGGTCATGGGAGCTGAGGAGGACGTACTATCTCTAGTCAATATGTACCAGCCTGAGGAGGATGTGCCTCAAGTCCCTCCACCCGCGCAAGGGGGTGGTGGAGGTGAATCTGAAGTCCCACTGGCCGCGCAAGGGGGTGCCAGTGGAGGAGTTGTTGTGCGGGCGACCACCCCGGAAAAACTGGCGAGTTTCTCTGATGATGTAGAGATAAGGGACGAGGAACCAGCTGCCCCAGCTGAGGAGAAAGAAGTTGCAATGGAGACTACTGGTGAGGTGCCAGCTGCCCCAGCTGCGCCAGTCATAATCATTCCCGAAGAAGAATCCTCACCAGTAGTACATCACTCCAGAGTGCAGCGGATGGAGCCAAGGGATCTTTTCCCCAATTTTGAGGCTGAGGCTCGTCCAGCTGCCAGTCGTCCACACTCTTCCAAAGCATCATCTTCTGGACGACCAACTGCACCCACACCAGCATCAGCGCCTCGTGTGCGTCAAGAGAGGAGTTCCTACATGCTGAGTATCCACCTTCATGACCTGATCGATGAAGATACCTTTCAGGCGAGGGTCACGGGGATTCACAGGTGGGAGCACCGCGGGGACCGGGCGTTTCAAAATTCAAGAGTGCCGGAGCCTTCAGCATTCTACATTATCCCCACCAGCGGTCTCCCCCACCAGTCAATATACGCTTCAAGAATCTACGACTGGTGCCTGCCCCTACATCCTGTGGAGTATTTCAATTTCTCCCTCTATGAGTATGCTGAGAACATCACAGCCGAGGTGGAGAGGGCTGTTGATGAGGAGTTGATCACCAGGTATGGGGACCTGACTGACATTTTTGATGCCGAACTCTTTCTGGAGTTCCGGAGATGGAGGATCTTTGACTGGTGCCAGCGCCAGTTAAATGTGGAGAAGACGGCGGTCCTGTAGGCCAGGCTCGGGCTTGGGTACTGGCGAGCAGAGGAGGCATGGGCAAATGAGTTTATGGGTACTGAAGCCCAAGGCCACCACCAGCTGTCTATCAGGCGAATCAAGCGCCGATTGAAGAAGATTGCTCTCTACAGACAGCTGACTGGATCCTCAGGCCTTCCCCGATCTAAACCGAAGTTACCTTTCCTCCAGTTCCAGAGCACCAGCCGCGGATATCAGCTGATATACGCTCTCCGCCGCATCAGGGTAATTGTCACTCTCCCCAGGATCCCTCCATATTTTGCTGTTCTTTTTGATATGGCTGCCAGCGCTCTGCTGGTAGACCACATTGTGGAGGAGGATCCCTCCAGAGGTTGGTGGCTGACCACTGCCGTCCCCCCTGTTCCAATGGTCATGGGCGATCTTGTCCCATATCATATGGACTGGCAGCTGGTGGTTTTCACAGCCCCACCTGTTTTTGTACAAGGCCCGCCAGCACCAGCCGAGGTGCTCGCGGAGGAACCAGCATCAGCAGAGGCACCCGCAGAGGAGCCCACCCCAGTGGAGGTTCCAGCTGAGTCTACACCAGAGATGGTTGATACCGCACCTGATGCGCCTTTCACCTCCATGGAAGTTTCAGCGAAGCCACTCTCTGAGATTCATCCTCCTGCGCATCTTCTTGCCTACATTGATGCCAGGATGGATCAGCGGTTTGCCTCCTTCCAAGCCGATGTAGCGCAACAAATGGATTCCATCACCGCCGGTGTTACCACCTTTTTGGCGCGGATCCAAGAGGGGGAAAGGGCGCGAGCACTGGCTAAAGAGGAGAGAGCCAGAATTGCTGAGGAAGAGAGACGCCTTGCATCTGAAGAGAGGAGAATTGCTGCTGAATGGAGGCTGAAGAGAGAGGAAGACATGGCTGCTCTTACTGAGATCCTGAGGTCCTTAACCAGTGCTCGAACTCAGTCACCAGGATCATCTTCCAAGCCATAGTCTAATCTCTTTATGTTTTGGTAAGTAAATCAGGTAGACTAGTCAGTTATCATTCACTGTACATGTAATTGCTAAATCATTAATGGAATGTTAACTGACAAGTTGATGACAATCTCTTATTGTCCAACATTTGTCAAGTTTTTACTTACCAGCTGAATTTACACATCCAGTGTAATCAGCACCAGCACTCATCTTGCATGTTAAATTTATTTACATGCTTATTTGCTCTGATTTTAATTTCCATATTTTTAAACGAGCAATATCTTTCCTTGGTTGAGGGGGAAGATTTCTTTTAGTTAGAGCTGATGTTGAGGAAGTAATTTCATGGGTTTAGATCTGATAGGTTTCACTTGTAAAACCCTGAAATCCTTTGTAACTTTCCTCATCAGCTGAGTGCTCGCTGGTTAGGCTTTGATCGCACCAAAAAGGGGGAAATTGTTGGGAAATCTGTCTAAGGTTTCCTCCCCCAGTAGCTTACTTGTTTAGATTATAGTTTTGGTGGATCAAATCCTAAGTCCTACCAGCGTCAGTTGTCTCTACATAGCTCTAGTCTTGAATGTAAAGTCCTGTTTAGGTCTTTGAGTTGTAAGTCGCAGCTGATCAAGACTCATGTTGACACTGTTCACCAGCAAGAGAAACGCTTACCACTGGCACTGTTCACCAGTTGGGAAAAGTTTCATCAGCAGGCGGCTGACAAAGACTCGTGCTGACACTGTTCACCAGCGGTGAGAAGCGCTTATGACTGGCTACTGTTCACCAGTTGGGAAGGGTTTCATCAGCAGGCGGCTGGCAAACCTTACCAGGAGAATACGTGTTCCTACATACACTATTCACCAGCGGTGATTTCACCAGTCATGGGAGATTCCGAAAAGAGTTAACATCCAGAGATTTGGTAGACTTTGATGATGCCAGGGCAAGTCACCAGCAGAGACTGCCAGCACAAGATCACCAGTATGATCTACCAGTCAGATGTTACCAGCAGAATTCCAGATTCTCTCTCCCCGCGTAGTAGAGACAAAAAGAAGATCCTCTGAGGAATCGACTGACAAAGGATGACTTTAAGGAAGGATAACTTAAAGTCTATCAGTCACAAGACGCCAGTCTTATTCCTCGGACTGACTTAAAGAGCCGTTCTGACACAAAGAGATCTGTGTCAGATAAAGCGGTCAAAGGTATGGTTCCTTCCGGAAAAACATACCTGCCGCCGTCAGAAGGACATCCGAGGTCTGACACCTTTCCGGATGTGTCCAAACGGCTAGAAAGTTTGAATCGGTTCCTGCGGCTATAAATACGTCGCAACCACCAACATTCAAACTCTCTGAATCTCGGTTGCTCGTTGACACATTGAATATTAAGATATCATCTGCTCAACCACCGAAAGAACTGAAGTTATTGCAAGAGCGCATAAAGTACTTTCGAGGCCTTTCCTAAGGCTTTCCGTGTGTTGATTTATCAAACACGAGACTTCAAGCTTTCAACTTGTAAGTTAAAGATCTCATTTGGTGTTCTTTCTCCTTCGAGAGAGTCCACAGCAGCTCCTGTGCTCACCAGCACTCGAGTTATTACGGGCATTCTGCCGTAGAGATTGTTACGTTCTTGGGAGAACTAAAACACCCAGCTAGCTGTGGAGGTTGAAGTGACGTGCTCGCACTCCATCAGCTGTGAAGAGTTGAAGAAGGATCCAGGACCGGGAGTGGTTGATCTAGTGAACTGGTGGACGAGGCATTCACCAGCTAGAGATAGATCGTAGGACACCTGTACCTGATTACTCTTAGTGGAATTTCCAGTGCTTCGACTGGAGAGTGGACGTAGATCGATTGATCGAACCACTATAAAAATCCTTTGTTATTTATCAGTTTTCTGTCTTTCATTCATATTTTAAACCCAGCACTCAAGTGCTGGAGTATATCCTGAAACTGATATATAATTGTGCAAACAAGGCTAAATATTCTAAGTTTTGAATCACCAGCTGACAGATCTCAGTTGTCAGCTGTGTACTGAGTAACCAGCACCAGCTGACCAGTTGCCAGTTGTCAGCTGTGTGTAAGTAGCGTGCAAGAAAACATTTAACATTATTTCCGCTGCGTAACGTTTGATACTCTGAAAAACCGGGACCAACATAGGTGGTGGTTGCTCCGCGGCTTGGGGGTTCGCGTAGGACAATCCAGGATGGTTCCTCGTGTGATTATAAGTGTAGGGCTGGTTGTGCTGCTGATATCCTCCACGGTAGTAGTTTTGGTAACCACCCATTTGCATGAAATTTACAGTGGCATAATCCCCCTCATGCGGAGCTTGCACTGGCTCTACTACAGCAACTGTTTTCTCCTGCTTCAGTGCAGCGAAGTCTTCCCTTAGCTTTTTCAGCTCGGTTGCCAAATCAGGTTGTTCGGCAACTTTCTCCACCACTTTCTCGACCACCATCACAGGCCGATGTCGACTCAAGGACCACCGTTGAGTGTTGTTGGCCATCTTTTGGAAGAATTCCATGGCCTTCTTTCCACTTTTCGTCATGATGGTGTCTCCTAGTGTGGTGTCCACCAACTTTACGGTCTTCTCATTGAATCCCTCGTAGAATGCTTCTGCCTGTTCTCCGGACGGAAAGCCATGTCCGGGGCAAGATCTCAGTAGTTCTTTGAATCTCTCCCACGTCTCACTGAAGCTCTCATCAGGTCTTTGAGCAAATCTGATGATTTCCTTCCTTCTCTGCCTGATGACATTCGGAGGGAAGAAATTTTCCAGGAACTCATTCCTCAATTCAGTCCATGTGCTTATATTCTCCTTGTCTAGTGCAGTAAACCATGATTGTTCCTTATCCCTCAGAGAGAATGCGAACAGACGCATTCGGATGGCACTCTTGTTGACTCCTCCGATTTTGACAGTATTGTAGAGCATAAGGAACTTATCCAGATGTGCGTAAGGATCCTCAGTGGCTCTTCCTCCGAATTGATTTTGTTGGACCATCTGTACCAGTCCGGTCTTTAGCTCAAAATTATTGGCATTGATGCCAATTCTGAAGTCTGTCTCTCTGAATCGGGGTTTATATCGGTTCTGCATGGCCTCCTCTTCTTCCTCATTGTCAGATTCCCCTAGCGGATCCTGGTTGTCATCATCTTCATTGTCGGGTTTGTCGTCAAACAGTGGGTTATGGCGGACATCCCTTCCATTCGGATTGTTCCTCTCGAGGTCTCTCTCCAAGTTGAACTGTTGGATCTGTGCCCTCATAGCTTGAACTTCTTGGAGAAGCACAGCTTGCTCCTCTGCAGTTATCATTGGTGGTTGCGGTTGAATAACCGGTTGTGGCACGTTGTCTTCCATTGTTTGATTACTCGAGCCTTCCCGAGCACGCTTATTCTTTTGGATCTTTCTGCAAGTGGCTTCAATGTCCGGGTAGTAATAAAGTGGATCCTTTCCATTAGCTCTCGTACTCATGCACTACCTGTACAACAAAGGGGGTAGTGAGGTAAGACTGAAAATAAAACGGAACGAACTGAAACACGCAAAACTGAAAATCTGAAAACAAATATAGCATCGATCGACGAGATTAAGCGTCAATCGACGAGGAAGAAAACACTGCGTTGATCGACGTGATACAGCGTCGATCGACGTGATTTACAAAAATACGAGAAATTAAAGGAAAATACGAAAATTACAGCCTAAATCAGTATTTTAATTACAGATTTAATAGTAAGATTAATTCTGTTCATTCCCCGGCAACGATGCCAAAATTTGATCGCTAAATTATTTAACAGCGACTTAGCAAAGCTAATAATATAGCGGCAAATGAAAATTATCGATCCCACAGGGAATGAAACGATGAAAATTCCTAAATACTAAATCTGGCGTTCTTAAAATACTGGTTAGGAAAAGCAAAGTTTTGGGTTTTGGTGATTTTGCAAATCATAGTCCTTGCAAATAAAAAGTAAACAGTAAATTAAAATACTTTGGTTGAAAACGGTTATGAGAAATACAGATTCTAGGAATATCTCCTTATCAAGTATGACATGAATGAATAAATTGATTATTTCCCAATTTTAATTCCTCTTCGTAGTGAAACATCAGAAAAGTATTACGAACTTCTTTGTTGGACAATTCATAAAGTAGATTAATTAATTACCTATCTCCGCTCGGTCTCGAGATAAATTAACTAACTCCAAAGATCTACAGATTTATCCCTACAATCAATCTCCTTCAGTTACGACAAGAAATCATATTATATTGTAAAAATCTCTTTCCATTGAAAACTATTACAGTTACGTCTCAAGTAATCAACTAATTAATCCTAAGATGTGGCCAACAAACTCAAGATTATGAATTAAACTCAGATTTCACAAACTACGAAGGGAAAGAGAAAATAATTCAATTAATCAAAACATGCATACATTGATAGTTCGAAACCCTAGAATCTGAGGAAGAAATTAGTTACACATATTCAGAGTAATATTCATCATAGAAAAATAAAACCTGATTTGCATAAAAACTTGGATCTGAATGTCTTCCCACAAACTTCTGTCTTCAAACATAAACTCTAAACACTCTTGGAAATCTCTCAAAATCTGAAATCTGGAATGAAGCATTCATAAAAATCGAAATTACAAGGATATATATAGAGGTGGAGGTGTATCATATCAAATCTAGGGCTAAAGATATGAAAAAACTCGATTTCAGCCAATTTCCCGCGCCAGCAGGTCCGCGTCGATCGACGTGGCATCCCCGTCGACGTGGCATCCCCGTCGATCGACGTGGAAAAATGAGGTCAGCCCCTTCTGCGCGGTCTCACAGTTTTGGCCATAACTTCCTCTCCCGAACTCCGATTGACCCGATTCCAGTTGCGTTGGAGAGCTAACTCAAAGCTTCATCCATTGCCATGCGCCAATAGCCCAAATTCCTCTTGTGGAAGAACTCTTCACTGCTACTCTTACACGTCACTGCTTTCGGAACTGTTTTCTCGTGAATTTAAGCCTAAAACCTGCACAAATATCAAAATACGCCTAACACCACCTAATATTGACTCATGCATAAAATATATATATAAACTCAATAAAACTACATAAAATAGTATTAAAATAATATAGATAAGTGAGTGAAATAATGAACTTATCAGTGTTGTTTCCCGACTATTTCCTTGACTAGGACCGCTCCGAGTGCGTGCTCGGACACGGATAGGTAGAGTAGTAGGGTCTCCGCCTTTTCAGGTTTGGACAGGAGTGGCGGGCTGGTTAAGTAATCTTTTAATTGTTCAAGTGCTCTCGTGCACTCATTCGTTTTCTTTCCTTTTCGAAGCACTTGGAAGAATTCGTGCGTTCGGTCGGAGTATCAGGAGATAAAGCGGCTAAGTGCCGCCAATCTGCCCGTGAGTTTCTAAACTTCTTTCGGACTTCGTGGGTGTGCGATCCCTGTTACTGCCTTATCTGCGAAGGATCTGCCTCGATTCCTCACTTGGTTACTACGTGTCCCAGAAATTTTCCGGAAGCCACCCCGAAGGTGCACTTTGTTGGGTTCAACTTCATTCAATACTTGTTGAGAACCTCGAAGGCCTGCAGTAGGTGGTGTACATGATCCTTAGCGTCCTTTTGATTTTACCAGCATATCGTCTATGTACACTTCCATTGTTTTCCCTATGAGTGGTTCGAACATCTTATTTACGAGCCTTTGATACGTTGATCCTGCGTTCTTGAGTCCGAACGGCATGACCTTGTAGTAGTAGATCCCCTTGCTCGTCATGAAGGTTGTCTTCTCCTGATCTTCGGGGTGCATCACGATCTGGTTGTATCCCAAAAATACATCCATGAAGCTTAGCAGCTCGTGCCCGGTGGTGGCATCGACGATGCAATCAATATGTGGGAGCAGGAATGGATCCTTAGGACATGCTTTGTTGAGGTCCGTGTAATCCACACAAACCCTGTTCTTCCCGTTCTTCTTCTTCACCACCACGACGTTGGCGAGCCACGTCGGGTATTTCACTTCCCTCACGGATCCGATATCCAATAGTTTCTGTATTTCTTCGTTAATTGCATCATTCTTTTCGGCTGGGAATTTTCTTTATCTCTGTTGCACAGGCCTATGGTTAGGATCGACCTGCAACTTATGCGTCATCACCTCTGGATCAATTCCCACCATATCTTTATGAGACCACGCGACTGCGTCCCGCTCGGAACTGAGGAATTTGATCAATTATGTCCGGACTTCTGGGTCCAGTCCGGCGCCGATGTTCGTCTTTTTCTCAGGGTCGGTCGGATCAAGCTCGACCTCTTCGGCTTCTTCTGATTCTCCTGCTGGGGGTAGCGGTTCGCTCTTAGCAAAGTGTTGCTGGGTGCACACTGCCTTTAAACTCGCATAATAGCACTCCTTGGCAGCGTTCTGCTCTCCTTGAATTGTACAAACTCCCCCTGCGGTTGGAAACTTAACCACCTGATGGAACATTGAGGGCACGACCTTCAATTGATGCAGCCATGGTCGCCCAAGCAGGGCATTATAGGCGCTGGGAGCGTCGATGACCATGAAAGACACATCGTGGTGCGTCCCCCCACAGTAGTATCACAGTTCCGACCGTCATCTGGACGTCACCATTGAACTCGATCAGCGGGGTCTGCGATCGAACTACCTTTTCTTCGGGAATCTTCATCTCCTTCAATGCATGCATAAACAGGATGTTCGCCGAGCTTCCGTTATCAACTAGGATCCTCTTCACGAGGCAGTTTGAGATTAGAAGAGAGATTACTAGGGCATCGTCATGAGGATGGCTCAATCCTGGTACTTCCTTGCTGGTAAACTCAATCGGATGGTGATTTGGGTTTTTGCGCGGGGCCACGGCCTCCTCTCGAGTCAGTTGCCTGGCTCTCTTGGCGGCAGACCTCGTGATCCCACTGATTTATGATCCCCCGGTAATGCAATTGATAGTTCGAACTGGAACTGGGGGCTTGGGCGCATCCGCCTTCGAGGGTCCTGATTCATCGGCCCGCTTTTCCCAAGCCCAAGTTCTCTTTCCTCGATCCGACAGGTATTCGGATAGGAACCCTTTCTTCAATAACTCAACCACCTCAAGGCGCAAGGCCCGGCAGTCCGCGGTGGTGTGGCCATGATCGTTGTGGAACTCACAGGATTTTTGTACGTGCTGCGAGGCTGGGTCTGCTTTCATCTTCGGAGGCCATCTTACTTTCTCCGGCATTCTTTGGAGTACGTTCTGAACGAGATCAGTTGGCTCGATCGAAAGCTTGTACTCCGGGATATAAGGGTCGAGGTTGTTAACCTGCGGTGGCTTACTATAGGGATGTGACCAAGGTGGACACTGTCCCTCTGCTCGCGTTGACTCTCGTCACGCGTGTTAGGCCTTCCACTGTTGCGGCGTGCTCGCCGATAAGGCTCATCCTCCTCCCACTTAATAAGCGCCCAGGCTCTATTCAGGGCGTCATCCATCGTTTGGCAGGGATAGATGAAAAGTTCACGATATAGATCAGAGTCTACATCGAGGCCCTTCGTAAAGGCTCGCACGGCAGTGCTATTAGGGCAGTTAGGCACTGCCACCAATTCCTTGTTGAAGCGCGACAGGTATGCCCTTAAGGGCTCACCTGGTCTCTGGATCACCGCATAGAGATTGTCTGGGTGCTTATCAAGGCATCTGCTGCTGGAGTATTGCCGCAAAAATAGCTGGTGCAACTCTGCAAACGTAGAAATCGAACTCCGAGGCAGGTTGATAAACCATTGGAGAGATAGCCCCGTTAAGCTCGAACCGAAGCTCTTACACATACAAGCTTCCATCTGAGCTCCTGGAATTGCTAGCGCCAACATCTTCTGTCAGTATACGGCGATGTGGTTTTCTGGATCTGAGGTCCCGTCATAGAGGATGAAACTTGGCGGGGTAAATCTGGATGGTAACTCAGCTCCGGCAAACTTTGGGGAAAAAGGGGACTCTGCATAGCTCTCGCGAGGTATCTTCCTTTCTGGTGGAGGAAGCCCGGGGACCTTGGCAAGTAGTGACTTAAAATATATGAGCCTCTGCTCGAACCGCCGTTCGATCTGCTGAATAGCCTGCAGCTCTGGCCGACTTAACTGGTCGGCCTAATCCCTAAGGGTTGGTGGATCCCTCGGGGTTCTTTCAGTAGTTTTCCCTCCAGCATGATCGAATTCTACCTCCAAGTTTCTCGTAGTATCTTGAGTACTCTTTTCTGTGCTCCTGGGCTCTTCAACGATTGGTTGCCTATTATTGCTCTGCAACTGCAGCCTCCGGTTCTCCCTCTCGAGGAGTTCGTATTTCCTCGCCATGTCTTCCATCCTGGCTCCCATTGTCTTGATCATCCCCTTCGCGCTTTGCACTTGTGTTACCAGCATCAAAACGTGGGGGTCTTCTAAAATGTCCGTCGCTGGCGTCAAGAAAGTCAGCTCTCCTAGAGGAGTAGCGTTGAATGCTCTCATCAGATTGTTCACCGTCCCCCCGCATTAGGTGGATGCGGGGCCCCACTGCTGGTTACGACGGCTCGCCCTCGCCCTACTCCCGCCGGAGCCCCTCGACCCGCTCTGAAATTAGAACCTTTGCTTCGACCTTTCGCCAGAGCGGTCTTCTGGTTATCAGCCTCGACAGCATGAGGTTTGCCTGGATCGTCTGCCATTCCCTGCAAAGAAAAAATAAAATTCGTTCTCGAGGCCCCATGGTGGGCGCCAAATTGTTGCGGGTACAATTATTCATAGACTAGAGCCCCGAGAACAGTGAACGCGCCAAGCAGAAAATAGCAGAACAAATATGAATGAAGGTTTAGAGAAGCTTTACAGATAAATACACTGAGCATGATGTAACGCCCCCATCTGACCTTCCCAATATGAGGCCACATTACATTGATGTTTCAGGTTTTGATGAGCATTTCAGAATATTCAAATAAGAACAAGACTTAAATTTTAAATTTAAGATAGTTAAACAGTAGAAATAAATCCTTCGAGTCAGATAACAAAACAGAAATTCGGTCAATTAAACATTCAAAAGAGGGAAGGAGATTTTCAGAGAGCGGTGCAGCAATGTGTGTAGCGTGATGGTGACATGTATATGAAGATACATGTCACAGGATCTTTAAACTTTGCAAAAACTCTTCACTTCTCCAGCTTACACCCCGCTACTCCCATCCCTGCTGCTTAACCTGCACGTTTTAGAAAGAACATGAGGGGCTGAGTACTTTCGTACCCAATGAGAAACATGCCCGAAACATACATTATATAGGAAACATGCTATGCAACTCACACAACTAAACACGGGGTTTTGTTGAAAAGAACCGTGTTAGCCAAAATATTTTTATTTCACACGTGTGTTATTTTAGGTGTTATCATATCTGTTTCAGTGTTGTAACTGGAAGTTGGCCGGCTTCCGAGTTACGATGATCAGTTAGGGATGTATACACACTCAACCTACTGTCATCTAGAGTGCACTAGTCTCAGAAATCCATTTTGAGACCCGATCGCTTATTATTCATAAATCACAATCATCATCACCATATTCAATTCCACCCAAAATTCTCACAACCAAACACAACAGATTCCACCTTATAACTTCAAATTCCCCAATCATATGGAGTCGCTACTCCATACTACTAATAGAGTTCTAGCGCAGTTATGGAAACCTGGTTCCGAACTCATTAGATAATCTCTCTTGTCGATGGGAAACGACAGAGGACAGATATGATAACACAATACAAGCATAGCAGTTTCATTTTAAAAACAAAACAGTTTATACACATTTTGGAAAGAAAACACGCATTTTGTTTTTATAGTTGAAATAGTTTTCCACCTCGTTCTTGGCTCTTATTTAGATGCTTCTTGAAGATAGAGCTCAACGGTCCTCGCTCTTAAATTCCTACAATCAGTCACGGTTTACCAAATTAGGATAAACGATCTAGACCATAATACGTTAAACAATTCTAACCCAATTCACTCTCAACTTAAGTCTCTCTTGATCCTTTCTTTCAACCTTCCATAGTTTACGATTCAAAACTATGCTCAACTTTAAATCAAAATTCATAATTCCAACATTCATCACCTATAAACTCATTTTTCTTGCTCAATATGCATTTCAAATCATAATATAATCAAATGGGTTGAAAGGATTTGAAAAGGGATGAAAAATAGCTTATAAACCATGTTTTATACCCTAGGGTCGAGGTCCATTCCGAACGGGTTGTGTCCGTCCCGAACGGAACTGACAACACTCACAAAACCCAACCTGGTCGAGCCAAATTTCGAACGGAATCACCCCATCCCATTCGGGATGGGGTCCTGGCCTCCTGCGTGATTTTTCGAGAGCTGTCCCGAGCGGGACGCCTCCGTCCCGTTCGGGACGAGTCGTCTTCCTCGCGACTCCAGACCCTGCAACTCCATTTTTACCTCGATCTAACCACTCAAATCAACATGCAATCGTATATTTGAACTCCCTAAACTCTAAGGAACACAGCTATGCACTTGAAACACGAAAATACAACGAAAAACAGAATTGAAATCTACCTCGCTGGAGCTCCTCCCCACGCGGCGGCGCTCGAGTTTTCCGGTGTCCAATTCAACTTCTCTCAACGTCCGAATGCACCTTATAACATGGGGAATACGGATCTAAGGTCCAAACATTAAGATTTGGCCGGAATTTCAAGATTTAAAACCAAGAACTCACAAATTCGTAACAAAATTCACCTCAACTTCAACCTCCGATATCTTCCTCGTTTTTGGTCCTCTCGGAGCCCACAAATACTCAAATTGAAGCTCTGGAAATTCTCTACAAGTTGGTGGTGGTGGCTCGCCGGATGGCGGCCGGTGGCGGCCGGAATTTGGCCGGAAATGAGCTCTGGCGGGTTTGGGTTTTGGGGAAAAAGGTGGGTTGCTATTCTCTCTCTCTATACTTTATATTATAATGCATATAATAACATAATTTTCCACTTATAATCTTATAATTCCCTTCCCTATACTATATGTATATAATTACATATATATTTATCTATAACTTACACATATATATATATATATATTTAAATATACACCATCAATTCAACTTATTTTCCCAACATAGTACTTCCAATTACCCATGCGTAACTTCCAAAATCTCAATCCCCAATACAAATTATCTCCATAAACTTCAATAATTCCCCAAAATATAGATATAAATCTCAATTCAAATTTCCAACATCCAAATAAATAACTCCAATTGTTTTCTCACTTTTGATTTATCCTTTAATTACATCCGAATAATTTGGACAAGCTTGAATTTAAACACGGGGTATTACATCCCCTCACCCTTATAAAAATTTCGTCCCGAAATTTACTAAGCTTCAAAAAAACTCTGGATAGTTCTCCTTCATTTTGTCCTCTAGCTCACACGTCGCTTCCTCGTGCCCATGATGTCTCCACAACACTTTAACAAGCGGAATTGATTTATCCCGGAGCTCTTCCATCTTTCGATCGACAATAGCCTCTGGCTTTTCTTCATACTGTAAGTTTAGATTCAGGACCACTTTTTCTTGGTGGATCACATGTCTCGGGTCATAAACATACTTTCTCAGTTGTGACACGTGAAACACATTATGTATATTGCCCATACTCGGGGGTAATGCCAGTCTATACGCCACTGGACCAATGCGCTCTAGTATCTCGTATGGTCCCACATAGCGCGGTCTCAGTTTGCCTTTCACCCCAAAGCGCACTATTCCCTTGGAGGGTGAAATCTTGAGGAATACCTTGCCTTCCTAGAGTCGGCATAAGACTTCTGCCTACTTTGCGCTTCCCTGATTCTTTCTCTGATTTGTCGGACTATCTCAATCATCTCACTGATGGCGTCCGGTCCAATAACCTTTCGTTCTCCTACCTCGTCCCAATATAGAGGGGAACGACATTTTCTTCCATACAAAGCCTCATAAGGAGTCATTCCAATTGTTGCATGAATACTGTTATTATAAGCAAACTCAATCAGAGGCAAAATCGGCTCCCAACTGCCTCCTTGATCCAAAACGACGGTTCTTAACATGTCCTCAAGAGTTTGGATTGTCCTCTCTAATTGACCACCCGATTGAGGGTGAAACGCCGTACTGAAATTCAAGCGAGTACTCAGCTCCTGTTGCAAACTCATCCAGAATCGAGATGTAAACTTCGCATCTCTGTCAGACGTGATTGACTTCGGCACTCCGTGCAGTCTGAATATTTCTCGGACGTATATCTGAGCTAGCTTGTCTGATCCATAATTTACCTTAATCGGTAAAAAGTGAGCGCTCTTCATTAGACGATCCACAATAACCCATATCACCGTATTTCCCTTCTGTGACCTTGGTAATCCTGTCACAAAATCCATGATGATGTGTTCCCATTTTCACTCAGGATTGTCTAACGGCTACCACTTTCCATACGGCCGTTGATGTAACGCCTTGACCTGCTGACAGACCAGACAGTTCTCCACATATAAAGCTACATCCTTTTTCATACCATCCCATCAGTACTTGGTTTTCAGATCTTGGTACATCTTAGTACTTCCTGGGTGAGCGGTATGCGGCGTATCATGAGCTTCACTCAAAATCTCATTCCTCAACTCTTCATTGCTTGGCACCAAGATTCTGTCTCTGAACAGTAAAGCATTATCAGGTGCCTCCCTGTACTCACCGATCGGCTCAACTCTCAATTTCTGGCGCAACTTTTCCAGTTCCATATCTCTTCTCTGTGCTCCAATGATCTTCTCTCTCAAATTTGGCACTACAGCCATAGCTGCCACTTCGCTCTCCATTCTTATCGAAGACGATATAGCTTCTAAGCAAAGCCTCTCGAATTCTCTGATCAGTCTGCTCTCTGCTGTAAGCATACAACCCAACTGAGCTTCTTCCTTTCTGCTCAAGGCGTCAACTACTGAATTGGCCTTGCCTGGGTGATAGTTTATGGTCAAGTCGTAATCATTCACGAGTTCAAACCATCTTCTCTGCCTCATATTCAATTTCTTTTGTTCGAAGAAGTACTTCAAACTCTGATGATCCGTGGATACGGCTCACTTCACCCCATACAGATAGTGTCTCCAAATTTTTCAGCGCATAGATTACAGCTGCTAAATCCAAATCATGAGTTGGATAATTCATCTCATGCGGTCTTAATTGCTTTGATGCGTAAGCTCTCACCTTTCTTATTTTGCATCAATATTCATCTCATCTCATTCTTAGATGTCTCTAAGTAAACCTCAAAATTCTTATCTGCTTCAGGTACTGCCGGGGTAAGCACGATCGTCATTAACTGCTTCAACCTTTGGAACTCTCTTCACATTCTTTCATTCAGACGAACTTTACAACCTTCTGAAGCAACAGTGTCATCAGCCTCATCGTCTATAAAAAGACTTTTAGTAACCTTCGTAATAACCTGCTAAACCCAGAAAACTACGAATCTCATTCGGTGACGGTAGTGATTTTCAATCTATCACCGTCTAAAACTTGGCTGGATCCACCTTGATTGCATTAGCCGAAACAATGTGACCCCGAAATGTCATCTCTCTCTCGACCAGAACTCACATCTGCTGAACTTTGCCCGCTTCTTCCTATCTCTGAACGTTTGAACACCGTTCTCACTACTGCTTAAGTTCCCTCTTGTTCGTCGATTATGAAAACATTGTCGATAAGGACCATAACTCGTAGGGTCAGGTCTGGTTCTAAAAACTGTCTTCAGTACGTCTTCCTTCTTAATCCTCCACTGATAATAACCCGACCGAAAATTTATCTTAGAAGATGTGCTCACTCCCTTGAGTTGATCGAACAAGTTATCGATTTTAGGCAACATATAACGATTCTTCAAGGTCAACTTACTTAACTCCCGGTAACTATGCGCATTCTCATTGACCCGTCTTTCTTCCTTGATGACCAGGATCGGAGCTCCCCACGGCAAAACGCTTGGCCAATAAACCTCATCCCAAATAATCTTGAAGTTGCACCTTCAGCTCTTGAAACTCTTAGGCGCCATTCGATACGGTGTTTTGAAATCGATGTTGCTCCTGGTTCTAGATCGATCACGAATTCCATTTTTCTAGCGGCCATCTATCCTGGTAACTCTTAGAAATACATCTTCAAATTCTCGAATGATGGACATATCCTGGACGGCTAATTCCTCTTTTTCCTTCACCTTCCAACAAAACCCCAATATTCTCTGCTTTCCAGTTTTTTGACAAAAATTTCGAGACCAGTACAACTGAAATAACTGGTATCCTCTGTCTTCTTCGAGATCCAAAACAAAAGATTGACCGCGGAATCTTAATCTTCCTCTCATAACATAAAATCGTCGCTTTATTCTCGGTTGGCCCAATTCATTTCTAGAATTATATCCACATCCTACACGTCCACAACATTTAACTCGACTACCAATTCTCATATCTCTATAATCTGATTGTCGAATCACGATAAACTAAGGTATTCGTAGTTGTCTCCCGAAACAACGCTAAGCTCAGTTCCTGACTATTCTTCTCTACCTCAAGCCTTACTAATTCATCACATGATGATAAATATCAATTTAAATCGTATTATGTTGTCTTCCGCTTTACTATTCCCAAGAGCATACACTCAATTCTCCTCTGATTATTTTCCCTTGGCCTCGGCTTTTACCACAACATCGTCTTTCCCATAATCTCTATATTCCTGACATTCCTTGATCTTGCAAGTCCTCTAAGTGGAAATCCCAACACAGTCCGATGACTCGGTCCTTTGACCCTTTAACCTTATTTGACTCAAACTCGGCCCCGAGTTAAACTATTAACTTCCTTTGCTAGAGTTCTCTTCAGTTGGTAAGCACCAAGGAATTGAAGGAATAGTCATAGCAACTCATTTAAGTAATGAAGAACGAACTTCAATTTAGACATGCTTAAACAAGGAATAGCATGTTTGTTTTTAAGAATCCAATAAAATATGCAACAATTTGCATACTTAATCCGAAAGAGACAATCAACAATTTAAGTGACGAATACGAACAAGACATACCTTGCGTGCTAATTTAAACGGTTCTCTCAACAACAAGGGTTTCAAATGTGCATACTTGATCTCAATAAAGCGAATGGGATCAAAATCAACTCAGCATGCTCATAAAATGAATATTTTTCAATGATCAAAAGACAGATCAGAAAGTCTGATTAAGCATGCTTGTTTCAAGAATACAATTTGAGTAATGGATGAAAACCAAAAATATAATTTTGCATGCTTAACGAAATTGTATACTTGACATCAAGGAGGTTCAGTACGCATGCTTAACTTCAACGAAACAAATGAGAATGAATTCGATTTAGCATGCCTGAGAATTAGATATAATTTGGCGATCAAAAGGTAATAAGGAAGTGTAGTAGCAACGCATATTCATTTGCAAATGGACATGCCAATAACTTATAAAAAGGGTATGCTTCCCTTCGAATTCAGAAGAAATAAGGAATATTAACCACATCATCTTGGAAGAATCTCAACAACAAAGTTTGAACGAATAATACAACTCCTTGGAATTCATGGAACAATCAGATGAGTTATTAAGAATCAACATTACTAGGCATGCTTGAACAAGGAGACATACTAACATCCAAAAGTTCAATTGATGATAGCTTCCGAATAAGCATGCTCATCTGAAAGAAGTCAAATCCAGGAACAAACACCAATAGGCATACTGGAAAGAAGGAACAAGAACAACTTGTCCATTTTCAAGAGATCAAGTGAGATAAACGAGAAGTGAGCGTACTTGATTCAAAAGAACAAGTTAGCAATCAAGAGAGAAAATGAGGTCATGGTGCAGTCACACATGATTAAAGATCATAGAATCGTCAAGTAACCAAGGCAGAATCCCAACTGGCTCAAAGAATGGTACAAAGCGTTGGCAGCACAAAACCAATGTGGCAAAATGATTCTGCGATTTATCAAGTGTAGAAAGAATTATATCGAAGAGGCTATGTTGCGAATAACTTTAATCTCAAGCGCAAGGAATTCGGGCATTAAATAAAACAATGTCCTCCAGTTAGCTCAGTGTTGGAAACGAGTAGGATATTCAAAAGCTCGCAAACCGATAGTTTGGAGAAATCGAGAAAATCTTACCAAGCCAGAAGAGAACTTTTCCTTCATAAGGTACTAGTAATTAGCCGAACATAATAAGGCAATCTAACATTTTCATAAGACATTACTTGGCTTGCCATCCGATCCACCTTACATCCAAACAGTGAGTGTTATTGACACGGTTTTCATCGTACCAAAATTTAGGATCTTAAAATATTTCCATACACAAAACTTCCTTTCAAACGAGAGTCTTTCGTTTATTGCCTTCATGACGCATCAGACAGTTCTCACTTATCGTTACTTTTTCTCATAGATTCGTCATAAAATTCTGGATTCTCATCACGTAATGCTTCGCATCATAATCATTTTCAAGTACTTAGCGCTTGTTGTTATACAACGCAACAACGCACCCCTTTGTTTGTGAGGAGTGATTTGCGATTCGTTCACACTCAACCATGCCATTCATAACTCCAACACTTCCAGGTTAAACCAAGACTGTGGTTCTCGTCTCACACCATCCACAGCAAAAATTCAACTAAATCCAGTCAACCTTATCAAATTTAATCACAAGTGGCTAAAGTCTGGCTCCATTACCCACAAAAACAAATGTAGCTGGAGCCCTGCTCCTGAACCCGCAGAAACAATGTTTTCAAAGAACATTATCTATCAGTCTTCGTTCAACACATAAATCATCCTCCAAATCATCTTTCGATCAATTCTAAGTAAATACTCAAAATATCTCCAAACATTTTACCTTTCAACTCAATTTCATCAAACAATCAGTGTCAGCATTCTTGCATAACACGGAAACAACACCAATCATTTTGTCTCAACCTCCCTCTTCAACATAAATATCATTTCTTTTCAATTTTTCTGATTATTTCCATTATTTACTCAAATACTTTCAAAATGACCAACTAATACTCCAACACACCCCGTGTCTTGGTGGTTCTCCATCCTCCGATACTCTATACCGAGGATTCAAATGGACCCCCGTACTCACGCACTAACTCAAGTCTCGACTATAACTGCCAAGCTCTCTGTGCATTCTGCACACTCAATACCAACTAACTCTGTACGTTTTACATAGCCACACAACTACTGGATTATTCCAGTCCCACAGAAATTTTCAATTTCACAACTACATGACCAATTCAACAAGTTCAAATGCCTTTTCAAGGCCATCAATTCATCAGTCAGTCCATTCTATAGCTCATTTTTCTCTATTGCATCTATAGCCATAACATTGAGGTTTAATTACTTGCAATTTACTCAAATATCCAATCAGTAATTTCACAATTAAATCAATTCACATTTTAAGAAGGTCACCTCACCGGTGCCAATAATCCACAAAAAATTTCAACGTATAACATCAAAACTTTTCAATCAATAAATTCTCAACCTCCATAATCACAACTTCTCAATTTACTCCCATCAACAATAATGTTAGCATTCTTGCTTAACATAAAATTCAACCTTCTCAATCAACCCATCCTTTTCACTCCATAATGAATTCATTTTCTTTTCAAATCTCAATTACTTTCAAAGGACTCATACTGTTTCAAAACATTCAAATCGTACTGAAATTGCAAGTAGGGAAACTTTTAAACTTTAGAAACTTTAAAACATACCTCAGGTAGCGCAGGATGGAGTAGGGTGTAAGCATGGAGAGTATTTCTCACAATCCTTCCACAAAATAAAAACACTTCTATGACTCGAAGTTTTCAAGAATTTTGAAATTCTCTTAAAAATTTGAAAACTAAAGCTCTGATACCACCTCTGTAACGCCCCCATCTGACCTTCCCGATATGAGGCCACGTTACATTGATGTTTCAGGTTTTGATGAGCATTTCAGAATATTCAAATAAGAACAAGACTTAAATTTTAAATTTAAGATAGTTAAACAGTAGAAATAAATCCTTCGAGTCAGATAACAAAACAGAAATTCGGTCAATTAAACATTCAAAAGAGGGAAGGAGATTTTCAGAGAGCGGTGCAGCAATGTGTGTAGCGTGATGGTGACATGTATATGAAGATACATGTCACAGGATCTTTAAACTTTGCAAAAACTCTTCACTTCTCCAGCTTACACCCCGCTACTCCCATCCCTGCTGCTTAACCTGCACGTTTTAGAAAGAACGCGAGGGGCTGAGTACTTTCGTACCCAATGAGAAACATGCCCGAAATCATACATTATATAGGAAACATTCTATGCAACTCACACAGCTAAACACGGGGTTTTGTTGAAAAGAACCGTGTTAGCCAAAACATTTTTATTTCACACGTGTGTTATTTTAGGTGTTATCATATCTGTTTCAGTGTTGTAACTGGAAGTTGGCCGGCTTCCGACTTACGATGATCAGTTAGGGATGTATACACACTCAACCTACTGTCATCTAGAGTGCACTAGTCTCAGAAATCCATTTTGAGACCCGATCGCTTATTATTCATAAATCACAATCATCATCACCATATTCAATTCCACCCAAAATTCTCACAACCAAACACAACAGATTCCACCTTATAACTTCAAATTCCCCAATCATATGGAGTCGCTACTCCATACTACTAATAGAGTTCTAGCGCAGTTATGGAAACCTGGTTCCGAACTCATTAGATAATCTCTCTTGTCGATGGGAAACGACAGAGGACATATATGATAACACAAAACAAGCATAGCAGTTTCATTTTAAAAACAAAACAGTTTATACACATTTTGGAAAGAAAACACGCATTTTGTTTTTATAGTTGAAATAGTTTCCCACCTCGTTCTTGGCTCTTATTTAGATGCTTCTTGAAGATAGAGCTCAACGGTCCTCGCTCTTAAATTCCTACAATCAGTCACGGTTTACCAAATTTGGATAAACGATCTAGACCATAATACGTTAAACAATTCTAACCCAATT
>JAPKLW010004996.1:0-23234 GCA_026898455.1 Plectranthus barbatus
AAATTAAATATTAATTTATTTATATTTTAGGAATTTATTTAAATAAAATTCCTAAATTAAATAAATGGGAAAATGATATTTAATATGTGGATGTTCTCATCAAATGAGAAGTCGACACGTGTCAAGCTCACAAAGTGTGTGAAGCACATGATTACAACTCGACGGACCAATGAGATCGCGCCACCTAAGCCCTAAATCTCTAATTTTTGCCTATAAATACAAGGCATGAATGAAGTGAAAAATGATAACTTGGAGGGGTATAACTTGAAGAGCTCAAGGTTCGAAGGAGGATTTCTCTCAAAGTTCACGGCGCGTCTTCGAAGATTCAAGGCGTTCTTCTTCCAATCGAAGGTGTTTTTCATCAATTCAAAGGTGTTCTTCATCAACTCAAAGGCGTTGTTCATCAAAATCCACGTCAAATTTAGCGTTTGATTCGGAATTAAGACTTTCGGTCCCCGAATAACGTTATTAAACCATCAAACCCTTGGAAAGGAAGATCGAAGGTCAAGCGAAAGAAGATTCCTAGATCGACATCTCCAAGAACTTCATCAAATATGACGTTTGATTTGGAAATAAGGTGAAAATCCTCCAAATTAACGTTATAAACTTGAAGATCAAGAACTTTGAAGATCGAATGGGCCAAATTCTCTTTGAAGACTTCGAAGATCATTCGAACATCAAATTTGAAGAGAAGAATCAGAGGAGAAATAGCGATAGAACCTACAAATTATTGTTTGATCCAAATCATTTCAAATTGTATCCAACTTTTGTGTTTATTCATTTAAATACGAAAATTTGTGATTACAGTCCCGTATGAATATTTAGTTTATAGGATACACCAAATAGACCGGTGTACTTCCATTGAATTAAAGTAACACTTGAACTTGATTAACGAGATTAAAAATTGGTCGAGTCACATGCATTTTTTAAAGCATAAATCATTGTTATAAAACTAATCAATTTTTATATTGTATGACTCTATATTTTTAATCTCGTCAATGAAGTTCCATAATATGAAAATTTTAAATTAAGTTTCCATACTTTATTATATATTGAAGTAAACATTAGGGTAAAGTTTCATGTGTGATTCATACATTTGATAAAATTTATAGTTTTCCTAAAAATATATAATTCATAAAAATCATGAAATAAAAACAACTGATGGAAAAAAAGGGAGAGAAATATGAAGGGGCTTTGTCCTAAATGAACTATATGAGAAATGGACTTTGGATAATAAATGTTGGGGGGCAACGCTTGACGTATCACTTCTGGCAATTGGAAGGGTAATGTGGCAAGAGCGTCTACCACATCAACTTTTGTCAATTTTAAAACCTTTTATTATTATTTTTTTAAAAAAAATATATACTTCCTCCGTTCCACAGAAACCGTCTCATTTTTTATTTTTGTTTGTCCTATAAAATAATCATATATTTTCTTAAAATGATAAATTTTTTCACACTCATCAATAAAATATTAATTTTATTGCATTCACAACCATTCATTTCTGTGTAAAAAAAAATAAAACTAGACTAATGAGATTCAAGGAGTAATATATATGTTACTAAATGTTAGCGGAAACACGTATGTGCATGAGTCAACTCAGCATCCTAATCTAAAGCAGATAGGAGTAGGTGGACTAATGACAGAGAAAGGCTGAGGCTTTAAGGATGCAAATGTCTTGTTCTTATTAGACTTGTAAGGAAAGCCATTTAATGTTTTTCAGTAGTCTATTAAAGTAGCTTGGAAGGATGTGATAATTCTTATCTATCTATTATTTAGACTGTATGTATCTTGTATTCATACTATTATATTCTATCATGGTGAATGAAGGGAACATGTTTTACAACAGCAAGAATTCTGCTACGTCTGTTTTGTATTACTTTCTTTCACTAAAGAGTCTGAAGCTAACTCGAAATTATGAATTCTCCCATTTTGTTTGAGCTACTGAAACTTTGCACATCTAAATTATCATTGCTTTATAATAATCTCACTTAGAAGAAGCCGATAAAGCTAAAGTTTAAATCTTCATTATTAAGATTTAAAAAAAAAATGATGCATTAATGCATATATATAATGATGCATTCGGGAAACTTTCATAGGGACTGCATTAATTATGCATATGCATGTAGATCCGCCATTTGTGCGTATAGATATATGAAAACTATGAATAATATAGTGTCTGAAAATAGTATGGATTAATAATAACAAAATTAGGTTTGGCATTTTTCTATAGAGAGGAAAATTCAAAATACTCATTTAACCTAATACACATATTAAAAATACCCACTTCTTATAACACATATCAAAAATACCCAAAACACACTTTTCCGACATGTCAGTCTACTTTTTCAAACAACAATGAATTTTAATTTAATTTTAATTCGCTATCTGATTTAAAATAGTGGAAAATAATATCTGATTTTAAAAAAATGTGAAATAGAAATTATTTGGAATAATATATTTTCGGAAAAAAAAAAATTAAATAGCAGATCAGACCCGTATCAGACCAGGATCAGACCCGGATCATACCACAAACCTACCCGGATCAGACCTAATTCGGGTCGGGTCGGTTTCGATAATACTGAAACCGACTGGAATCAGACTCCACTAAACCACCACCCTCATTTAAGTCTGGAATATGTGAACTCCCGCTTGCACCACCTTCGAAAGGTTGATTAAAGAACATAGAAGAATCGAACCTTTGAAGGTCCTCCGAACATGGACTGAAAGTAGCATTCGGCGGTGGACTAAAGGAAGATATGAATGGTCTGTATGGGGATGACTCCCGCTGAGAACTCCCAACACCAATGTTGATTGCATTGTTGAAAACAACATAAACGTTGGGCTCTGAAAAAACAGAGCAAAGCCGCTCCAGATCAACATCCGTCGACAACAACGATCTTACATTTCTTCCACTACAACTCTGGGCAGTATAATAGAGATTATACTGAAATTGAATATTTTCGGAATCCAGAAGCGATTGGATGCTATTTCTTAGAAACTGTATGGAAAGATTGGTCATTGGGATGTAAATCAACCTTTCCTCTCCACCCACATAGATGGATGAATCATCAAATTGCCCATTGTAGTGAACAAATATAGTGCACCAATTATCCATTTAAAAAAGAGGGAATTGAGAAAATGGAGAGAATATGGAGAGAATAAGGAACAAATGTATATAGTGAATGTAGTGAATGTGTATGCTTCGTTGCAAATGAATTGGATTTTATAGACAAACCAATCTCAATTATTTTGATCAATTGATTGGACTAGTCAAATACAGTAAATGGCCATTTACTCATCTGCATTACAGTGTACGCAAAATTTCCATCCACTCATGTAGTCAAAAATAAAATTGATTGTCATGCATTATTCATGTCAGTATACTTTATGAGCTCATTTGACCAATATTGTATGTAAAAAGTTGGGAAAATAATGCACATAGGACAATAATGCATGAAAATAATCGATGTCATGTAATTTTCACGTCAGATTTTTATGACTTTATAGGATCGAATACCCTGAAAAAGGTAGGAAAAATTATGGATATGATTTTTTTTTTTAAAAAGTTGAAACCGACTGAAACCGACCCGGAACCGACTGGATACCGACCCGGTCCGGTTTCAGTCGGTTTCAACTTTTTTGAGTTGGGCTCGGTCTGTTTCGCGAGTCTGACCCGAATCAGACCGAATCAGACCCGGATTCAAACTACATAATATGATTTTTCATTTTTTTTAAAATCTGAAATTAATATCTTTATTACAAAATCTATTTTAAGTAATCATATCATTATCATGTAAAGAATGATTGGATCAAATTTGGCAACACCCACTTCCCCATGCACACTTTTGTACTTTTGGGTATTTTTGATATATATTATAAGAAATGAGTATTTTTGATATGTGTTATTAGAAATTGGGTATTTAAAAATATTACCACTTTTTTATATGTATATAAAAGAGTTTGGTATGTGGAGACAGT
The DNA here is from genome assembly GCA_026898455.1 of Plectranthus barbatus. Lineage (NCBI taxonomy): Eukaryota > Viridiplantae > Streptophyta > Magnoliopsida > Lamiales > Lamiaceae > Plectranthus > Plectranthus barbatus. The sequence goes on from JAPKLW010004996.1 coordinate 3,982, forward strand.
GGAGTATTCGAATTAAATGGTGGTGGGCCATCTTTAGACTGACAATCTCACACATTAGTAATCAATGTCATTTCATAGTTTTATGAAAACCTCATCAAGATGGCAAGTTTAAGTTCATCGAGATCACGTGATTAAATCTCACATTTTATTTAAAATAGAATTGATTATTATATAATATTTTTATACTATTTATCATAATGATCAAATAAATAATATAAAAATATTACCTAATCATTTGCAATTCAGGAGGTCAACTTGGTTCTTGTCGCCAATAATTAAGAGTGTAATTAAACTCAAATAAAGATAATCGGAGAATGTTTTGACAAGTGAAAATAGGAAGAATTTGAGATTTCCAGCCGTGTTAGTTGGAGGAAGATAATTTAAAGTGGAGAGAGGAGAGTATATTGTTGGTTTCTAGATATCAGAGTGAGTTAGTTTGTACCGTAAAATTATTTACTATCGCTCTGACCTTCAAGTTGGCTGTACTAACTTGGGTTCTAAAAAATGGATAGTTGACAAATCGAGATATTATTTAATCAAATTGCAAGTAATATTCCAACACTTAATGTATTGGATTTTAAAGTGTAAAAAGCAACAAATAACACAAGAATTTATAGAGGTTCGGACCAAACAGTCCTACGTCCTTTTTTTAGACGCATAGTTTGGAATACTAACCTTACAAATATATCAACGGTCTGTTGCTAGCTGATGAATGTCGCGTCCACCAGTCCACTAGCTCACTCGCCAAATCCTTTGCAATCAAGAGCTTATTCGGGCTTGAAACGTGAGCACACCACCTGGCCTTTAAATTGGACGTTAGAGTTTAAGTTCCTCTCAACAACGTCAGTTGTTGGTATACACCCTGATGGACTTATATAATGATAGCATTAATGTTGATGCATGAAATTTTGTGGATTACTTTGAAGAATGAATACTCGAAAAAAATCGATAAATGTTGGAGAATTTATTTAGAATAATGAAGAAAAACATCGTTCATTTTACAATGAAAAATAGAAGTGTTTATAGGGAGAAAAACTTTAGATTTACAAGGAAAACAACTTTAATTGTGACGCGAATAAGCTCTTTCCTTCTTTGTTTTGGAGTTGATGTGGTCAAATCCGTCTTGATTTGCCTCTTTTTCCTTGTCCTTATATATTCTATATGTCTTTAAATGCCAATTGGACCGGTGTGATTACTTTGTCTTTTATCGTGTGTCTTCGGGGTGTTCGATCCGGTTGGTGGTCTTTTCCAAATCACCTTTTTAGACGATGGGTACCGTGTTCAAGGAGTGATACAAGCGCTGGGCCAGATCGATCGCCTCCGCTCCGGGTGGTACGATTGTCGTACCGAGCCAATTCAGGCTTACTTAACGTCGAGTAGATCCCACAGCTTGTGGTTGATGGATTGAGCCACTGGACCGTTTGATGATACCTAGTTCAATCACGTAGTACGCCTAGAATGGGTAGAGCACAACAATAGCCCCTTAGCTTTGTTGAAATTTTACTTATTTTAATGAAGCTAAGTATTTTGTCGACTGATGCGGGGATTTTCATTTCCCTTGCGATCGTACCGTTCTATTAATTCATATTCATGATAGATGGATTTCATTGTGTTGCCATTGTATCTTTTTGGGAGCTAGTGTGGAGGATTCTTCTCCCTTCTCCAACCAGCCCCCCAACATGAAAGAGAAAAGCGCGACTGACACATTTTCTCGTATCAGTCAAAAGATGCCTCAAAGCAGCGGAAATGTTTGACAAAGTGGGGTTCTGAACGATATGCTTCGAGAATGTTCCCAAAAAAAATTTCAGGTTGCGACCTGATCGATGCTAAATCAGCATACAAATTATAGCAAAGGGCAAATAAATTTATAATAACCCGAAGGTTGACAAACCCACAGGGATAGTGCAACGAAGGAGAATCATGTACTGAATACGGTTTTCAGAATTCTTGTTTGGGCAAATCAAACTTTGAAGGATTTTGGTTTTTCAAAATAAATAATTTAAGGGAAGGTCTTGGGTTAGGCAAGCCTAAATAATTTAGGCGGGTTTTATCCATTAACCCAAGCCCAAACCCATATAATATACCCTAATTGGGATTAATAAACCCTATTTGGGATGGGTCAACCCATTTGGGTAGGATAAAACCCGCCTAAACCGTTTAGGCCTGCCTAACGCAAGTGTTTGCCATAATTAGGGACAAAAACAAATATTAAAAAGCACAGATTCTAGGGAAATCTACCAATCTGATCAACATGCAAGAAACAAATATTCAAACCCAGAAAAGATAATTTTGGTGGAAAATCTGATAAGGTGGAATCAATTCCTTGGTCTGACAATTAAATCCTAAATTATTAACTAGTGGTTATCTCCTCTCGGTCTCAAACACATAAAGTTAATTAATTTCAATAAAGATTAGATTTTTCCTACAATTGAATTCTTCTTGGTCGGACAGAAAATCAAAAGTATTAAATCCTAACTTCCTATTACTAACCTTCACCTCTCGGTCCTTCGATTAATAACTGAAACCTACCTCAATCTTCATCTCTCGATCCTTCGATGAGAATAGACCTAAAACAAAACATAGGATTTAAACCAATTAAAAAGGGTTTGAATTATTGAATCAAAACATGCATCACAGATGGAGAAATCCTAGAACCTGTTAGGGTTCTAGCCTAACATATTGAAAGTAAACATTGCAGGAAAAAGTAAAGATTGCATTGAAAACAATAAAGGTTCAACAAAAACTAAAGAGGAATTCTCAAAAACTTAAAGTGAAAACAGAAAATTAAAGTAAAAATTAACAACTGAAAAGAACCAAAAGAATAACTGAAAACTGACAACCCTAATTCTGAGCTATTCAAGAGTTTATATAGTAGTAGGGTTGAGGCCTTGGATGTAGGAATTTCCTTCTTGAATTGATGGCTTCAAAAGGAATGATTTTCTTGGTTGGAACTTCTCTTTTGGGGTCTTCATTGCTTCCAAATTGATGTGTGACTTGAATCCCAAGCAATTCTCGCCCAAAATATGTGAAAAAATCCCAGATTTTCGCCAAATAAATTTGCCCCGGCCGAGATGGCTTCATTTCGGTCAAAACAGAGATCATTTTCGCCACTTCCGACCCTTCTGCGCAGTCTCACGGTTTTGGCCATAACTTTCACTCCCAAACTCCGATTGACCCGATTCCAGTTGCGTTGGAAAACTAATTCAAAGATATTTTAAATGAAATGCTTCATTAGCTCAGATTCCATCGGTGGAAGAAGTAGTGACTGTTTCTTTGAACATCTGCTGCTTTTGGTACGGGTTTCCATTGGATTTGGCCTAAAACCTGCGAAATCTTACCATGACAAGCATAACACCCTCTAATATATACTAATGCTCAATTTATTCAAGAAAAAAAGCTAAAATGCATAAAAGAAAAGAGAAACAATGCAATAAGAGCGTAGAAAAACGAGCTTATCAAACCCCCCAACTTTAAACACTTGATTGTCCTCAATCAACAAAAGAAAGAATCAAAGTTCAAGCAGAAGAGTAGTGCAATGCCTCACAAGATTCATCACATTCAAACTCGAAAATCCACAAGACATCAACACTTTTGAAAGAATCAGAAAATCTGTAAACTGTGGAAGACTCACATGGGAAGTGTTTCGCTCATTCACTCAAGTGTTTAGGATAATTATGAGATTTCACAAAAGTCATGCAAATCAAGTTCTACCATAGGCTTGCAAATAATCTCAATCTCCACTGCAAATATGTGCACACAAGTCTAAGATCAGAAAGGACTTTATTCAAGGTTGTAATGTAGGCTTTTTAGTGAAAGGTAGAACTATATGGCCAAGTGACTAAAACCAACTGAGTTCGCGACTCTCAACAAATCCAAGCACTATCTATTGATATCCACCCATCTCCTATAATATTCAACACAACCCATGGCTCTTTCATTTCTTTCTTCTTTTTTTTTTCTTTTTCCTTTTCACACATCCTTTTATGCTCTAAACATTTTTTTTTTGTTATACATTTGAGCTTATAAGGATTAAACACAACAACTATTTATTTTCTTTTTCTTCTTTTTTTTTCTAGAGCCCAACCTTATCTTTGGCTTTTACCCTTCTAATAATATCTTATCATTTCTCAAACAAATCCCAACCCACTCTCATAGACAAGAGTTGATTTCCCTATTTATTTCCAACTCATAGACAAAGAAAGAAAATATCATAGGCTCAAAAGGGCTGACTAGGGATAACATTTAATTAGGACAGTGTATGGGAAAATAGGCTAAACAAAGATGGCCTAAAATCACTTCCTAAACCCGTGCACACTAGCAGTCTTGAAAAAAAAAAACAGAGCAAGTTCTAGAGAAACTCAAAAATGTAGACACACTCACAATCGAATTTCAGGCTCAAAACTCACACTTAGGACAATTTTCTTCCACAGTAAACATCAAATCATCATCTAACAATCATGCCAACGCAAGTATCAAAACAAACAATCATGCAATATTCACATTCATGGGCATACTCGACCACTATCACGATCAACGCAAACTAAAGTCAATCAATTCTAATCTTGCATTCTTGTTAGGGTTATCTCATGCTCAACTCCCACAATTGCTTTATTCAAACAAACTTCTAATGCAAAAAAAAAAAATAAGAAAAAGCAGATAAAAAGATAGAATGTAGTTTCAACACCCTAAATCTTCATCCCCCCAAACTTATTCGAAAAGAAGAGAAAATAAGTTTCGAGATCAGATCCAGAAATTGAAACTATACCTCAAATGTTGGCCTCAGACACCAACTTTTTATCTTCTTTCTTCAAACCTCTGACCGACGTGGATTTATGTCTGCTGGCACTCCATCTCGGCCGTGGCAAGCTCTGTCTCGGCCGAGATGGAGCCTTCTTGTCAACCTCGTTCTCGGTCAAAGTATCCCACATCTCGGACCTCTGTCTCGACCGTGGCATCTGCCTCGGTCGAAACAGACCTCAAAACTCTTTTTTTTTTGTTTTTTTCAAAAGACAATGAAAGTGAAATAATAGAGTAATGCAAAACGAAATAAAATAAAGAAAAAGGAAAAACGCAATGGGTTACCTCCCATTCAGTGCCTTATTTACCGTCGTGGCTCGACTCAGTATCAGCTCACCAAGGCAGTCGAGTCCAGACTCGTCGACCCCTTGAGTCAATCATGAAGACTTTCCGGTTCTGAATGACCGTGGTGTACTCGGAAGGAGGTAGCTTAATTGTCGATTTCACCGCTCCATTTCCTCGTTCCCATCAGATTGCTTCTTCTTCTTCCGCCGGTGTCTTGTCTTCTTCTTCTTCCTCTTCTTCAGTAGTAGTAATCCGATTGCACTCTCCTTTCCTCTTGTTCTTGTCTATGCAGAAGGTTATGGATTCTCCATTCCCTCTCAGTGTGATCTCTCCCTTCTTGCAGTCGATTAGGACACCAGCTGTGTCGAGGAACTCTCTTCACAAGATCATCAGAGTGTTGGCATCTTCCTTCATCTCAAGGACAATGAAATCTGCAGGGAAAATAAGGTGACCAACACGAATAAGAACATCTTCTATGATACATTTAGGCTTGGACACAGATCGGTCCGCCATCTGGAGTGTAATCGTAGTAGCTCTCATCTCTCCAATTTCTAGCTTCTTGTAAATGGACCAGGGCACCAGGTTGATGCTCGCCCCGGTATCACACAACACATTCTGGAATTCTTTCCCTCCTATCTCGATAGATATCGAGAAGCATCCTGGGTCAGACCTCTTGATCGGGATCTACTTCTGTAGGAGTAAGCTGCATTCCTCGTGAATCCTCACTATCTCGTTCTCTACGAACTGCTTCTTCTCACTCATCAGCCTCCTTAGGAACTTCATGTATCCCGGTATTTTCCTGAGAGCTTCAACAAGAGGAATGTTAATGTTCACTTTTTTAAGATTTTCAACAAAACGAGTGAATTTAGAATCTTCCCTTTTCTTAGCGAATCTCTGCGGGAAAGGCATGGGAGCAACTGGATCAATTCTTCTTTCTTCCTTCTCCTTCTCTTTCTCACCCAGTCTGGGCTTCTGTTTCGACCGGGATCTCTCCATCTCGGTCGTCCTGCTATGCATCTGCCCCGGCCTTGTCTGGCTTGTCTCGGCCGGGCTGGACTCCTCTATCTCGGCCGTCCTGTTTCCCTCTGCCTCGACCGGGATGGACTCCATCTCGGTCAAAACAGAGAGGTCTTTCACGGGATTTTCCTCCTCTATTTCTCTCAATCCTTGTTCCTGGTTGCTTGGGCCTTCATATCTCCTTCCAGATCGAAGCGAGATGGCATTGACTGACTTTTCCTTTGCTGGATTTTTTTCCTTCATGCTCGGAAGTTGCCCCGGCTTGTGCTGAGTGCCCAAGGTATTGGCTATCTGACTCAGTTGGGTGTCAATCATCTGCAAGTGTTGTGTCATCAACTGCATATGATTGGTCATCCCTTTCACTTCATTCTCCACCTTGCCGAATCTGTTGTCTGAGCTCTTTATGAATTTTTCAAGTGTCTCTTCCAGCAGAGACTTCTTTCTCTCCACAATCTCACCTCTTGTACCTACATCAAAATCAGGTGGAGGGTGTTCTGCAACAGTGGGGTTAGCATAAGAAAAACCAGGGTGAGATTGCCCATGGTTGTAGTGATACCCCTGATTACATCGGTAGTTATTGTGATAACCACCTCCTATGTAATTTACCTCCGAGTTCGCAACTCCAGATGAACTAATTGCTCACCGGTTGATGTAGTCAGCCTCAACCGGAACAATTTCCATGCTTGGCTCAATAGTAATAGCAGCAACCTTAGCAGTTCCCAACTTCTCAATTTCCTCTCAGAGCTTCTTCACCTCCACAACCACATCAAACTCCGACTTTGTCTCTACTGCTTTGACTGGCATCTGTCTCTCAGTCGGCCACTGGTGGCTGTTCAGGGCCATGTCTGCCAACAGCCTCATGCTCTCTGCACCACTCTTCTTCATCAGGATCCCGCCAGCAGATGCATCCACCATCTCCTTGTGTGGGTTCAAACCCTCATAGAAATGGCAAACCTGCATCTCAAGATCGATTCCATGTCCAGGGCAGAGTCATAGGAGCTCCTTGTACCTCTTCCAGGCTTCATGTAAAGATTCATCATACAACTGCTTGAATGTAGTGATGGCCGTTTTCCTCTTCAACAACAAGGTCGGTGGGAAGTAGTTGGTGAGAAATTCTGCTCGAAGCTCCTCCCATGTCCCAATTTGGATTTTGTCAAGCCCAGCATACCAAGACCTCGTCTCGTCTCTGAGTGAGAACGGGAAGAGTCTCATCCGGATAACGTCCTGGGGGACTCCATTCTACTTCACTGTATCGCACACCTGTATGAAAAAATTGAGGTGGGCGTATGGATCTTCAACGGATCTCCCCCCCCAAACTGGTTCTACTGCACCATCTGAATCAGCCCTGTGCGCAGCTCAAAATTGTGGGCATTGATGCCAACTCTGAATCCGGCCTCTTCCTGCTGTGGTAAAAATCAGTCCAAGATGGACCTCTGTGGCACCACCACCTGTCTGTTATTCAGTTCTGCCAGTCTCGCGGCTTGCTACGCCTGGGTGGCTTGGGTTGCAAGAAGTTGCGCCCTCAATTGTTGCACATCATTAACAAACTGTCTTTGTTCCTCCGGTGTCATGTTCTGAAGTGGGCTTCTTGATTTGCTTCCATAAGTTCAGCTTCTTTCCCTTCTTTTTGTTGTTTCTGCAGGCTGCTTCAATCTCAGGTATAAAGGGCTCAAGTATCTTCCCTTTGTTCTGCGTGTTCATGCACCTGCACAGAGAACGAGGAAGAATTCAGTCTGTCCCGGCCATGGCAGATGCTGTCTCGACCAGGATGCAGAATTCGTCTCGACCATGGTGGGACCCACCTCGGCCGAAACAGATACGACTCAAAAACACAACACACGCACACGAAAGAACAGCAAACTGAATCCTAAAACAAAGAAAAACAACACTAGACTCGAAAATTAACAAAAATTAAGAAAATACAACCCAATCCAGAAGTTCTTCAAACCATCCAGTAATAACTCGCCGTCTGACTATCCCCGGCAACGGCGCCAATTTGATCAATGCTAAATCTGCATACAAATTATAGCAAAGGGCAAATAAATTTATAATAACCCAAAGATTGTCGAACCCACAGGGATAGTGCAACGAAGGAGAATCATGTACTGAATATGGTTTTCAGAATTTTTGTTTGGGCAAATCAAACTTTGAAGGGTTTTGGTTTTTCAAAACAAATAATTTAAAGGGATAAAAACAAATATTAAAAAGCACAGATTCTAGGGAAATCTACCAATCTGATCAACATGCAAGAAATAAATATTCAAACCCAGAAAATATAATTTTGGTGGAAAATCTGATAAGGTGGAATCAATTCCTTGGTCTGGCAATTAAATCCTAAATTATTAACTAGTGGTTATCTCCTCTCAGTCTCAAACACACAAAGTTAATTAATTTCAATAAAGATTAGATTTTTCCTACTATTGAATTCTTTTTGGTCGAACAGAAAATCAAAAGTATTAAATCCTAACTTCCTATTACTAACCTTCACCTCTCGGTCCTTCGAATAATAACTGAAACCTACCTCAATCTTCATCTCTCGATCCTTCGATGAGAATAGACTTAAAACAAAACATAGGATTTAAACCAATTAAAAAGGGTTTGAATTATTGAATCAAAACATGCAACACAGATGGAGAAATCCTAGAACCTATTAGGGTTCTAGCCTAACATATTGAAAGTAAACATTGCAGGAAAAAGTAAAGATTGCATTGAAAACAATAAAGGTTCAACAAAAACTAAAGAGGAATTCTCAAAAACTTAAAGTGAAAACAGAAAATTAAAGTAAAAATTAACAACTGAAAAGAACCAAAAGAATAACAGAAAACTGACAACCCTAATTCTGAGCTATTCAAGAGTTTATATAGTAGTAGGGTTGAGGCCTTGGATGGTAGGAATCTCCTTCTTGAATTGATGGCTTCAAAAGGAATGATTTTCTTGGTTGAAACTTCCCTTTTGGGGACTTCATTGCTTCCAAATTGATGTGTGACTTGAATCCCAAGCAATTCTCGCCCAAATAAATTCGCCTCGTCTGAGATGGCTTTCATTTCAGTCGAAACAGAGACCATTTTCACCACTTCCGACCCTTCTGCACAGTCTCACAATTTTGGCCATAACTTTCACTCCCAAACTCCGATGGACCCGATTCCAGTTGAGTTGGAAAGCTAATTGAAAGATCTTTCAAATGACATGCTCCATTAGCTCAGATTCCATCGGTGGAAGAAGTAGTGACTGTTTCTTTGAACATCTGCTGCTTTCGGTATGGGTTTCCATTGGATTTGGCCTAAAACCTGCGAAATCTTCCCATGACAAGCATAACACCCTCTAATATATACTCATGCTCAATTTATTCAAGAAAACAAGCTAAAATGCATAAAATAAAAGAGAAACAATGCAATAAGAGAGTAGAAAAACGAGCTTATCACGACCCTGAATTTTTTGGCGTAGAGCCAATTTCCTATTGCACGTGGGCAGATTTGTTAGCATTTTCTCTCTTTTAAAAAAATGCTCGAAGCGTATGGTATTTTTTTAATACTCAAAGCATATAGTTTTTTTAAATGCACATTGTTCTACGAGCCCCAAAGCCCCCGAGTGTGATATTCTTTGTGGTTCACTTGAGTGGTCATGCAAATAGACAATAAGAATAATATTAATATTCTTTAAAATGCATTAGAAGCTCTACTTAGAATATATTGTTCGCATATGGAGTGAAGCAGATGATGAAACTTCTTATTTTATGCAAATAAAGTGCATCTTAACAAGTGTTAAATTTACTAATTCGGTGTGAATAAAATATGTCTAGCAAATTCATCAATAGATAATTTAAAAATACCTCTCATGGATACTTAGATTTGACATCTCATGGATACTTAGATTTGTCAAATCTTAAATGAATGTGAATATGAAAAAAATAGAAATTTAATATTTAATAGAATGAAAAAGTTTTAGAATGATGCTAGAAGAAGGATTGGACCTAGAAAATGTTGGATCGAAGTCTTTGATTAATCCTCCAAATATTTCCACTCCTTCTCTCTCTTTTTTTTAATGAATGTTGGCTCTATCTCGAGATAATTAAGTTGAAGAGTTTCATGCTTTGAAGAGATTAAGGTTCTCTTTTTTTAGATTGCTTGAGTTTGGATTCAACGCAGTGAGATTGATGATTTGTGATTGGTGTGCTGCGTTCATACCATCTTTTTCCTTAAATGTCGATTGTGCCATCTTGGTCCTGCACAACTAAGACAGGCAAGGAACAGTATCGAGAGACCAACAAAGTAATTCCAAAATAAGTAGAAAAATAAACATCCTCACTAAGGCAAATAAATTAATACATGTAGTGCAAGAAGAATGTACACCAATAAGACAGTAAATAGCAAAGAGAATGAGCAAGATGATGTGAATACTAAGGATATGATTGTCAAAATCAAACAACCATAGTTGATTAAGTTGGCCAATAAATTGAACAACCTAGTTATAGCTCGAGCAATGGGAATTTAGTATAATAACAATATTAGAGTTAACCGGTTGCAACCAACAAAATAAAATAAGTTTTATCACACTTCTCCATATTATTAACACGGACTGAGTAGTAGACAACTTTACCAAATTCAAAGAAATTACCATAATTTTCCAAGAATTAAAATCAACAGGCATAGTACATCTCTAATTAAAATTAATATCAAGAGTGCATCCCTTGATGCTTGGTTGAGCCTTTCCACGAAGCATCAACACACAAAACCTTAATATATTTGTTGTTTCTAGGATTATTTTATTGAAAGAGTACTAAGAGAAGAAATATTAATGCTCTGGTTTTTTGAATCTCGGAAATCCTTTTTTCATTCACCTCATCTCCTATTTATAACCACTGAGATCTATTACATGGAAGTTACAAAATCATGGGTATTAATATGGAAAGTATCTATTAAATGGGTAAATTGCTTGTCTTTAGGCTAACGATCTTCAATCCCTTGATTCCAGCCATTTTGAGGGTGTTCCGTTCATTTGATTGCGTCTTGATTGATTTACCCCTTTTCTGGTTTTGGTTCTTTCGGACTGCGGGAGCTGTTCGAGCGGTCTTTATTGCCGCTCGACTCGACGTGCATCTTCTTCTTTGGTCGAGCGCATAGTGGAGGTTTTTTGGCCCTTTGAGGTATAACAATTCCCCCCAGCTTTATCGGAGCACATTTGTGCTCTGATGAAGCTGGAGTGTTTCAACTTATCAAATTCTTCAAGTTCATTTAGAAAAGTCCTTGATCGATGCGATACGATCATTCAAGGGGTCTCTTTGGAATGATTTGAGCCTTATCAAGGGGTTGCCTTGAGGCGATATGATCATTTAAGGGGTTGCCTTGGAATGATTTGAGCCCTATCAAGGGGTTACCTTGAGGCGATACGATCATTCAAGGGGTTGCCTTGGAATGATTTGAGCCTCATCAAAGGGTTGCCTTGAGGCGATACGATCATTCAAGGGGTTGCCTTGGAATGATTTGAGCCTGATCAAGGGGTTGCCTTGAGGCGATAGGATCAATCAAGGGGTTGCCTTGGAATGATTTGAGCCTTATCAAGGGGTTGCCTTGAGGCTACACTATTATTTAAGGGGTTGCCTTGGAATGATTTTAGTCTCGTCGAACCGCTTCCCATGTTTGGCTTGAATCCAATGCATCCCAGTTTTTTAGGTTAATTTGAAATTTGAATCTGAGGAGTTCACACGTGTCACTCCCTTAGCCGTGTGTTTTAGTAACGGGCGCGGATCTCGGGATTTCAATTTGGTTTCTGGATTTATTTGCCTATAAAAAGGCGAGCAGGCTCTGACTGTTCATCTTCCTCATTTGGTTCCTTCTGCCCCTCTTCTCATCGGAGTTCGTTTGCTCCTGCCGCGCGCTTCCGGTCAATCGCATCTCCTGTCTTACGACCTGCGGCGCTTGATTTTCAGGTGAGTTACTTTACCCAGATTGGTTTTGTTTCAAATGTCGATAATGGGTGAGACCGGGGGTTCTATCCTTGACTCTTCTGAGTATACTTCTTCGTCTTCTTCGTCTGAAAGTTCGTCGTTTTTGCCGTTGTCGTCCTGGGGGGAACTCAACTTTGACATTTATCCTCCAAATTACAATGATAAATTCAAGGGTTCATTAGTGAACGCCTAGACTTCGCTTGATTTTGACTTTCTTAGGGGGTACTTTTATATGTTCTATCTTTCTTTTCGGCTTAATCCTGTGTGGCCCGATCCTGACCAGCGCCCCCATCGACCCCCGGCTGGTTACATGGCTTTCTCCACTCTTGTTTTCCAGTATGGGGTTAGGCTTCCCCTTCATCCTTTTTTCGTGTCAGTTCTTGAGTATTTTGGGATAGCTCCCATACAGTTGGATCCTATGGCGTGGAGACATATGATGGGTACTTTGCTCATCTTTCATGATCTCGGCTTCGGATCGCCTACTGCTCGAGAGTTCGCTGAATTGTATAATTTGCATGCTCAGAGTGGTGAAAGTTATTACTTCTTCTCGAAACACTCCAGCAGCACGCATAAGCCGTTGATTAAAGGTTGTTCGACCAACAGCGCGGGCTGGGTCGAGGACTTCTTTTATGTGCAAATTCCATCCGAACAGCCCTCCTTGTTGGGAGTTCTTCGAGTCGCCTCTCGTAAGTTTTCAATTTTAGTCATGGAATTTGTAAGTCTCACTGACCTCTTTTCTGCAGGTCCTTCTCGACCTACTCTTACTCAAGAGGAGCGTGGTCGCATCGCTCAAGCGTATGAATACCCCACTCAGGATATCGACCGTCTGACTGGTTCTCGCTGGGCCGATATTAGCAGAGTGAAAGACATGACAAAATTATCTCCTGAAGAATTGATTTGTATGGCTCAACGGCGTGCCGACATGAGGTACAAAAGGAAGAGGAAAAGTGAAGAGGGTGCCGGGACCTCGAGAAGGGCTGACTTGGAGGTCGCTTCCAAGAATCGATCCGAAGAAGGGGATTCTGATAATGAGGTTTTTGAGAACTAAAAGAAAAGGAGAGCCGAGTCACAGAAAGGTCCTGTCGTCGAAGTGCGGGAGATTCTCGATTTGACTCACCAAAGCACGGACGATGTGCAAGTTGATAGGGTTGTAGATTCATCTCGCACACTCTCCTCCCCCCAAGTGGACATCAAGCGGGTCGAGCAGATGACTAGAGATCGTCAACTTGCTGTAATTGGTAAGACAGATTTTCCAACTTTTCTTCGAGTTGCGTTGGCGGGTCCTCCTTGGCCGACTTCTGTTGGTGCAATCAACAAGTTCATGGACTGCGCGCACAGTTCCCTCAAGGTAATTTCTCTCTCTTTTTTTTTTACTTTCCGGGGTTCGTTGACTGAATTTTTCTGTTGGTGCATTTTCAGAATCTCGAAGCGCTTCGGTTGGTGTATTTATGCGATGTTCAAGCTATGGCGGAGGAGAAGCGCAATCGCGTTGCTATTGCTACTTCACTTGGGGTCGTCGAGCAAGAAAGGGCTGATGCTACGGAGTCGTTGAGCCTTGCTAAGGAGGAGCTTGCAAGTAATAAGCGGCTACTTGAGCAATTCAAGTCTGAAAAGCTTGCTCTTGAGAGTGAGTTACAATCCGAAAAGTAATTTCGAGACGCTCAGGCTGCACAATTGGCTAGTCAAAAGCAAGAACTCTTGGTGGCTCGGGATGCGCTCAAAAAGGCCAAGTCGATTGGTGAAGGCCTGAATATATACGAGTTAATGAACACCTCTGTTGGACGTCCTATTTTTGATGATATGGCTAAGTTAGCTGCATCCAACATCAGGGAGTCGATCTTGGCTAAATACCTGGATTTGGATTTGAGTTTTCTCCCGACTAATTCGGAAGACAAAGGGTCTGACTCTGAGTCCGAGCAGGACGATGAGGCCCGCTTGAAGAATCGGGAGGATGTCGTCGACAAACAGGACAAAACGCCTCCTCGAACTCCACCTACTTGATTTTTCGCTTCTTAAAACTTTTGAATGTTGAAACTTTGCAATCTTTTTGTAATTAGTTCATGCTTTTGTTTTTTGGGATTTTGGTTGGGACCTTGGTTTGTCTATGTAAGGTTTTGCTATTTGAATTGTGATGCTCAAAACATAAAGACTTTTATTCCATTTATTCGAATTCTAGTACATCGAAAATAAAATTTTTTCAGGTACTTGATACTCCAAGCACTTGGAATATCTTGTCCCTCTGGGGTTTTGATGCGATAAGCACCGTTCTTGATGACCTCTGACACGATGTATGGTCCTTCACAGCTTGGTCCCAGCTTCCCCGAGTTGACCTCTCGAGTGTTTTGAAAGACCTGTCTCAGCACCCAATCCCTTACATTTAGAGCTCTTAACCGGACAACTTTATTGTAGTAGCGGTCGACTACCTTCTGCCTGTTCCTTACTCTTCTAATTGCTTCATTCCTCTTCTCGTCCAACAATTCGAGCGATTCGAGCTGCTTTTTTTTGTTTAATTCTTTGTCGAACCACTCCACTCTCGGACTTTGCATTATAATATCCACCGGAGCCATAGCTTCCGATCCATACACGAGTGCGAATGGGGTTTCTCCTGTACTAGTTCTCGAGATTGTTCGATAGGACCACAACACTGCAGGCAATTTATCTACCCAGGCTGACTTCGCGGCTCCTAGTCTCCTCTTTAAGGTGTTCAAGATTGTTTTGTTCGTCGACTCAGCTAACCCATTAGCTTCTGGGTATCGTGGAGTGGAGAATAGTAATTTTATTCCCAGGTTCGCGCAGTAATCTTTGAATTTTCCGCTTGCAAATTGCCTTCCATTGTCAGTTATGATCTCTCGAGGCAATCCGAAGTGACAAACTGTGTTGCCACACGAATTTTATCATTTTCGTGTCCCATATGCTCGAGAGGGGTTCCTCTTCGCCCACTTTATAAATGAGTCTGTCGCGATTACTGCGTGCTCCTTTCCTCCCCTTGCTCTGGGCATTTTCCCGATAATGTCAACTCCCCACCTGTGAAACGGCCAAACTGGGATGTTCGCATGAAGCTCTTCATCTTTTTTGTGGTTTAGGTTTGCGAACCTTTGACAATTTTCACATTTCTTGACAAATTCTCTCGAATCGTTTCTCAAGGTTGGCCAGTAGAACCCTGCCGAGATGATTCGATGAGACAGGCTCCTCTGTCCTATGTGATTTCCGCAGCTTCCTGAGTGTATCTCATTTAACACGTCCAAGGTTTCCTTCTCACTTATGCATTTGAGCAGTGGACCCTCGAATGACTTCTTGTACAGTTCTCCTTCGAGGAGTATGAATCTTGCCGCCCTCCTGGCGGTTTTGGCAAGCTCTCCTCCTTGCTTGATGCTTGCTCCCAGTAGGTATGCTTTTATTGGTTCCATCCATGAATTGGAGTTTGTGATCGAGTTCACGTTCGCAACGCTCTTGGACTCCTCCGGTATGCCATCCCGGGTCGCTGGCCACGGCGCAACCACTAGTGGAATGAGTCGAGATTTGCTCATATTCATGGATGCTGCAAGATTTGCCATTGTATCTACTTCGACGTTGAGTTCTCTTGGAATATGTTCCACGGCTATCTCCTCAAAGTTGGATTCCAAATTTTTGGAAACTTTGTTGTATGCTGAGAGTCTGATTTCACCCGGAGTTTCTTAGCTTTCATTTCCGATGCCAGTTGCATGTCAGCAATTAGCGCTTCATACTCTGACTCATTGTTCGTGGCTCGGAACTCAAATTCTATCGATCTCTGATATGTAACCTGATCCGGGGATGTCAATGAGATTCTAGCTCCTGCCCTTTTCGAGCTGCTCGACCCGTCTACGTGCAACACCCAAAATTACGTTGGTTAGTCTGTGATCGCAGACTCAATTTCTGCTTGTAGGTGCATTTCCGGAGAGTATTCTACAATGAAGTCAGCGAGGATTTGCAACTTTATGGCTCGAAAAGGCCCGAATTGCAATTCGAATCCTCCGAGTTCAACAACCCATTTCATCATTCTACCCGATAGTTTCGGTTTTGTAAGGATGTTTCTTATTGGGAAATTCGATACTACCACTACTTCATGTGCCTCAAAATACGGCCTAAGCTTCCTTGAGGCCATTATCAACACCAATACCAACTTTTCGAGAGCGGGATAGCGAGTCTCCGCGTCAACGAGTGCCCTGTTGACATAATATATGGGGTATTGCAACCCTTCTTCCTGTTCTCTTATCAATACCGCACTTATTGCTCTATCTGACACTGCTAAGTAGAGTTGTAAGATTTCTCCCTCGTGCAGCTTTGACATTACTGGTGCGGTGGATAGGTACTCCTTCATTTGGGTTAGAGCTTTGTCGCACTCCGAGGTCCACTCGTATCGCTTAGCTTTTCTGAGTAACTCAAAAAACTTCGAGGTCTTATCCGAGTAGCGTGCGACGAACCTACTCAGGGCCGCTAATTTCCCAATCATCTTTTGGAGTTCTTTTGTCGTGGTTGGCGGTTTGATCTCTTGTATCGCTTTGATCTGATTCAGATCTGCTTCGATCCCTTGCCTGCTTATGATGTAACCCAAGAACCTCCCCACTGTCACTCCGAACTGACACTTTGACGGGTTCAACTTCATGTTGAAATTGTTTAATATATCAAACGCTTCTGCCAGATGATTTAAGTGTTCATCCATACTTGACGACTTCACTATCATGTCGTCGATGTATACTTCCATCGAATTCCCAATGAGCGGTTTGAACATTTTGTTCATTAGCCGCTGGTAGGTTGAACCCGTGTTTTTCAATCCAAAGGGCATTACCCAGTAGCAGTATATACCCTGATTTGTTACGAAGGCTGTCTTCTTTTCATCCGGGGGGTACATGCGAATCTGGTTGTACCCTAAAAATGCATCCATGAACGACATCACTTCATGCCCTGCGGTCGAATCGATTAGCCTGTCGATGCGTGGGAGTGGAAACGGGTCTTTTGGACAGGCTTTGTTTAGGTCTGTGTAATCGACACATACCCTGTTCTTTCCATTTTTCTTCTTCACGACAACTACAATAGCCAACCATTCAGGGTATTTTACCTCCTTTATAAATCCTACTTTCAAAAAGGTTCGACACTTCTTCGGCGATTGCGACATTTTTCTCTGGTGCAAATCTCCTCCTCCTTTGATGGACTGGTTTTGCTTTTGTGTCGACCTTTAGTTTATGTGACATTACCAACGGGTTGATTCCTGGCATTTCGGCATGGCTGAACGCAAAAGTGCTTCTTTGGTTCCGAAGGAATGTAATTAATGCACTACAAGAAAATCACAGAACGACAACGGTTAAAAAACCGTTGTCGTTGCTATATTTGGAGTGTAGACGTAGGTTGTGTTGTCGTAGATACCTCCCCTATGACAACGGTTTTTAACCGTTGTCGTAGCTACTTACCACAACAGTTTAAAACTGTTGTCGTAGGCAATAACCAATCGTTGTCTTAGCTATATGTTGTCTAATAAATTACCCCTACGACAACGGATTTTAAGTGTTGTTGTACATGTATACACAACGGTTTATAACCGTTGTCCATTCTTGAAAGTGGGTGTTGTTATTTACATTTTTCACAACGCTTTTTCACATTCTAAACGACAACACCTCTATATTTATCGTTGTCGTAGATTAATAAATTAAAAATTAATTTATAATTTAATATGAAACCTGTTTGTAAACTATTACGTAAACAAAATAATACACAATTGAAATCACGGAATCCACTAAAATAAAATTAAAAATTTCATTAGCAATCACAAGTCATCAACAATATTCCCAAAGTATTTGACAATCAATATCTCAAAATATAAAAAATATTTATCTATCAATATTCAAAAATACAAAGTAAATATTTGTCCATCATACATATTCTTGAACACAGCCGGCCAATTCCTTGCGCACATCATCAATTTCCCCAACATAATAATTCATTTTGAATTGTTAAACAAAAAATCAAAAAAAGAATGTTTACATCGGTAGATGCATTATGATAAATAGACTCAACTAATCAGAACAATGACTAAGAGAGGCGCTTCACAGGACAAAATAAAATCACATTAAAAATTACAAGAAAAAGAAATAAATCATAAAAAAATAACAAAAAGATTGAGTGCATAAGTTCCTTACCTTGTGTCCTTTTCAATGCTCTATAATATGTCTGTGTCCCATAGGCTAGACCCTGTATTGTGGCAAGGTATAACAGAGCGAGCTGTTTCTCACTTGTATTAAGGGATAGGCCACAAATCGCTCCTTTGGACATTGGATTTGCAATAGGAGATCTAATATGAAAGCTTAGAAAATATATCTCAACAATTTCAAAAAATTAATAACGATACTAGTAATTTGTTGTTAAAAGTACTAAGCTCTCACCTATTTCCAAGGAAGTCAGGAAGCACATGAATATCTTTTGTCAATAGTGCAAGAAACGGAGAACCTATTTCCTGTAGCTTTATCATCATTAGATATGCATATCATCAACTACTTTGACAATAAGTCCTTTCATAAACCATAGATTAAGTCCTTTAGAAAAATGTGGATGAAAACTAAAAAACTGGAACAAACAAAAAGTATATACCTTGGAATACCCAAAATCACAAATTTTCAGCCGAGGAGCCGGGCTTCCGTCCAGCAACGTATTCTCCAATTTCAAATCACGGTGGCATATTTGCTTTCATCAACATAGAAAAAAGTAAGATGATTCAAGAAAATGCTCAAAAGTTAAGGGAAAAAAGAAAAAAAATGATAATAACTTACAATACAATAACTTTTGTTAAATTATAACAGCACATGACCAGATACAATAACTTACAATACAATAAAATGACAATGAAAGAGGCAAGCTATGTAAAAAAAAAAGTTATTTATCTGCTTATTTGCCATTAAAAAAGTTATAATAATTAATTAATAGTATAGTAGTTGGAAGTTTATATGTTGAAATTAAGAATACAACTAATGCACCAACTCATGACTTATGAGTATTTATCAAATTTATCAGCCAAATAACGGACAAAACTTTTGAAATTTTAAATTGAAGTTTATTTGTTAATTGTGTTAATTAAAAAATTAAATTGGAATTGAGAATAGTTCAATTATGGATTTCTAGTCCAATTAGAGGTGAGGGGGTACCGTTAATATACATGTTAGACTTAGACTGCTAATTCCTTCTTCTTTGATCATTCTCAATT